>JAQIXT010002120.1:0-12160 GCA_034700445.1 Stenotaenia linearis
GAAGTGGATTTTCCATGGGTTGGGAGTGGATTTTCCATGGTTTTGGAGTGGATTTTCTACGGGCTGAGAGTGGATTTTCCACGGACTGTTGCACTTTTACTTCACTTTACACTTTTTTAAATAAATTTTAGCATTTTTCTATGATTTTCTCTGTGGATTTTCCACGGGTACTGGCTACTTGAAGTTATAAACTAAATCTCAAATACTTCTAACTGCCTATTTTCAATATGCGCTTTATTTGTGTGTCACTAAAAATAATTTATTCAAATATCAAATCTGATTTGTTAATAAGCTATACCAATTTAATTTTAACTAAATAAATACAATGAAATAGATTCAATTATTTAATTATATTGCTATTAGATGGCTAAATTAATATTAAATAACAATTCACTAAGGATAACTTTAATAGTGGCTTTGTAATACAGAAGCCAAAGTAACAACCATACTTTTGCTCCAAATTTACAATGCTTGTTGATTGACAAACTATATTTACTATTATTTATTATGAAGATCTCAGTATATAAATCTTCAATAATTTGACATTTAAACCTTTAATTTGAACATCCTATATATATATATACTTATATATACTTATATATATATATATATATATATATATACTTATATATATAATATACTTATATACTTATAATATACTTATAAGTAATATATATATAAGTATATTACTCATGCCCATTTTGATATAAAGGGTATCCTTCCAACAAGAAAAATCAATGTGTAAAGTTAACTTGCACATTGACTTTACATTGGCTTGAAATTTGTAAATGTAATTTTTTTGCAGTGTTCATAACACAGAAAATTCATTATTTCCTAACTTTTTTGAATAGATAAGAGTCCAGCCTAACTTTTAAAAAAATTTATTAAAATGAGGAATTTGTTATAAACTAGTTCGTAATATCGCGGTTCGACAGTACACAATATCAGCAAATGGGAGTCCAATGTTTCATCTCAATCTTACAGGCTATATAGGCAGTAAGCATTAAGGGGATCCATATGGATCCTTTATACACCTACATGCTATAGGCAATGTGCTGGAATGGAATTTAATATTCCATTTCAAGCCTAGGTATTTGCTATAGGCAGTAGGAACCAGTGGGATCTAAATGGATCCCTTTTACGCCTACATGTTATAGGTTATAGGAGTAATTCATTTAAAGCCTATTTGTGACCATATTGGATCCTATAGGACATTTTTACAAGGGTTTATGCACTTTTATACACAATTGTCAATAGGAAGGTTAAAACTTTTATTTAAATTTTATTCATTCTATGATAGAATGAAAGAATAAAAAATGAAATTGTTACTTCAAAGAAGAATAGCATTTTATTTGACATCATCAGCTGAGTTTTTGACATACAATACTTTGTTTTAATTTCTCAAATTTTACTCTGAATTCAGTGTATATTGTCTACACAGTAATCAGGCTGAAAAAATCAAATGAATATTTTTTTTATTTGTGTTGGATTTTTTCTTTTATTCATGAAAGAACATCCACCAGGTTGAAAGAATGTTCTTTTGAGTTTTTTTCCAGCATGGAATAGATTTTAAGAAGTGAGATTATTGGTTAAGAGCTTTTGAAGTCATATAACAGTGAAAATCAAAAGATCGAATGATATAAATAATTACGAACCAAACAATACTGAGATAAATTATGAGCTTAAATAAATTATGAGCTTAAATAAATAAGACACTAAAATGCCAACAAATGAATTAAATAAAATTAAATACAATTTAAATAAATGAAAGTTAAATATATTGAAAATATGTATTCAACTGTACAGTATTTATTCAACTGATATTTAAAATTGTGTGAAAAGGTTTTACTTTTGAGCTATTGTATTAGACATTGATTTTTCCTGTAAAATACATATAGATTGTGCTATTAGCACAATCTTTGATACAGTGTGATATCTAAATCATTTCAACTTATATGAATAGAGGATTGTTTGATCAAAGTTCAATAATATTTTGAGCTAGCCCAAGTAAAGTAAATTCCTTTTTATGAAGACTCTTTACAACCTCTGTAGGAACTCTTCTATTTGTAAGAATAGGAACTGCCTACGTATATAATGAGTGGTCTAAAGTAGCCATTAAATGTTCTGAAGTGATCTCACACACCATTTCTAGAGAGATTGCAGTCGAAGTTTAGAGGCCGTAAACGTGAATGCCTAGCATCACCATTTTGGTTCGCCTAATGTAAATTCACGACAATCTACAGCATGACTAGATGTTTATTTTGAAGTTTTATTAAATTCAAGATTTTTTTGATAGCAAACAAATAAGAGCAATTTATTAATTAGTTTTTAATTTAAAGAATTTTTTAAAGATGCAGCTATTTAATGTTTAAAAAATACCAATTACAAATATTGTTGGCTTTGTTAGGAAAGAGTTCTTAAAAATACATTTTGCGTACTGACAACTAAAACCTTAATTGAAACTACAGCAGGGAAAAGAATGAAGTGCAATTGGTTTCCCAACTATGCATTCATTTTTCATGACAAAAAATAGATGTTTACATTTTTGCATCTGTTGTGGTTTAAGATCATATTTTTCTTTGTTTCTTAAACGAAAATAATAATTCCACATGCAAACAAACAACAAACACATCATTAAAACTTACATTTTCAATAACATTTGTCAAAGAGATAAGGTTTTTAAGAGGTATTAATGAAACAAACATTAATCCTTGTTCCATGTCACTTTAGGTTATATTTCAGATTCTGCAATTATGTTAGGCGATAATTCTCTTGGAGAATGATGGCATGATTCAAGGGTATTCACAATAACCTCACTAGAGTTACAACTGCTGTGTATCTAGTGAAATAAGAGCTGAATAACATGTTGATGTTGGTAAAATTAAAAGAAGTAGAAATTTGTACAGAATTATTTTAATCTAAGTTATGTAAAAATAATTCAATGTAAGGTACTCGGTTAAAAACCATTTAATTTTATATAAGGATTTTGTACGGTAGGAAAATTAAATTCTAACAAGTTTGTGGGTCACTTTTATAGCAATTTTTTTTTGTCAAAAGTGAATTCTTATATCTTTGTTAAATTAAAAGACAAAAAGTTAAAGTAAAATGGTTTATTCTACTTCTCAAGTTAATAGGTGCGTTCAAAGTCAAAACCATAAGTCAGAAATGGCTTATGGTGACTTTTAAAAAGTCAATAAAAGCCAAATGAATTTGAATGGTCTTAAAGAATGACTTACGATTATGACTTATATAATAGTCTTGAATATAAAGATTAACATCAAATTTTAACAATTTTTAAATTGTGTTTAAAGAATTAATTTATATTGATTCTGTTGGATATATGGAAATAAAACGGACTTTTGTTCAAATGTATCTTTAATTGTTCTGCTTCATCCTGCTACAAGTAAACGCAAGTGGCCAGTGAATACAAGGTGCTTCCCTTATATACTTGGGCAATCAACATCTCGTATATCACGTGACCTTACAATATTCAAACAGGTATGATAATGCTATCAAGAATACAACAAATCCCTCTTACTTTATGCCATTATCCCAAAAAATTCTAATAATCAATAATACAAAACAAAAAAAATACAGTAAAAAAATTCCTAACACCCAAAATCTAATATCATTGAAATCAGTTAAGATTAAAATGCTTCAAATTATCTTCAGCCCTCTTCGCACTGAATGCTTTAGTGAGGAAGTCCGCAATCATGTCTTCTGAACGGACATGCTCCAAACTAAAATTATCGCGCTCGATCACTTCTTTAACGAAATAGAACAATCGATTCAAAAATTTTGACCTTTTCTTTCGCACGATGCCGCCCACTACTCTTTGTAACACGTTCATGCTGTCCGTCTGTAATTGAATTTGATTCCGATTCCGAGGTCTCCATATATTTCATTCGTCCATGATAATTCTTTTATCAGTTCAAATAAACTCGTTAATTCAGCTTCTTCTGTCGAACTTGCTACTCTGCTTTGCTTATTTGTCTTCCAATTACGCACAATTTTTCCATTTAAGACAATAAATCCATGGAACGATTTTGCATCTCGTGATTGGTTCCATCCAGCATCGCTGAAACCAATCAATCCCTCCTGACCTCGATTAAACGACAATCCCACGTTTCTCGTACCTTGCAAATATTGAAAAATTCTCTTCACTGCAGCATTTCGATGCAAAGTCGTCGGTTCGCGATTGAATTGCAATAACGCAGTGAACCACATGACTGATGTCTGGTCGAGTATTAGTGCTGAGATACATCAATTGCCCGATGGCACATTGACATTCAATTGAATCCACATTCGCACTATCTTCAGTATTATTCAAATTTTGATTAGGGTCCAAAAGGGTGGGGCATAAATTTGACAATTCCAATCCATGATATTTCAGCAATTTCTTGATATACCCTTTTTGATGAATTTTAATTCCCCCATTAATTTTCTCAAACTCCAACCCTAATAAATATTTAATTTCTCCCATGTCTTTCAGATCGATATCCTTTTGCAATTTCTCAACTTCTTTTGACTCAAATTGCAAATTATTTGTAACACTAATCACGTCATCAACCTAAACTCCCATAAATAAATAATTGCTTCCTACCTTGTTGATGAATAAACATGGATCCAAGGGTGATTCCTTGAAATTATTCTTCAACAACACTTCCTTGAATTTCTCGTACCAGCATCGGCATGCCTGCTTGAGCCCATAAAGTGACTTTTTCAGTCTACACACAAATCCTTTCCTTTCTTCAAATCCAAGTGGTTGTTGCATGAAGATCTCTTCTTCCAACTCCCCATGCAAAAACGCCGTTGCCACATTATATTGTTTAATAAAACAATTGTTTCTCACCGTGTAATTGATCAAAATCCCTAAAGTCTCGCTCCTCACGACTGGTGAAAACGTTTCATTATAGTCCTCGTATTGGATTTGCAATCATCCCACGGCCACCAATCTCGCTTTGAATCGTTCGACTAAACCGTTCGCTCCTAATTTCCGCTTGAAAATCCACTTTGATTTGATCACACGTCTATTTTTCGGAAGTTTCGTCAGTTCCCAAATGCCATGGTTTTTCATAGATCTGATTTTGTCTTTCATGGCTTCCTTCCAGTGTTCCCAATCTGAACTCCTCTGCGCTTTCGTGAAATTACTGGGTTCTGGGTCCTCATTCAAATAAAGTGCGTGTTCGGGAATTTTCGTCCGAATTCGTTCCGATCTTTTCACGCCCAAAATTTGCAATTCGCGTTCATTTTCTTCATGTCGCAGATGATTCCTAACCTTAATTACTCCTTTTGTCAATCCTGGTCTCCGTCCTCTCGCACGATTCTCCACTTCCGGTTGCACAATTTTGTTATTTTCAACGTCTTCGATCACTTCCAGTTCATTCTCTCCGATTTCATTGACTTCCGGTTGAACGTTTCCAATTTCCTCTCGGACTTCTTGAACTTCCGCTTCGACAATTTCAACGTTATCTTCTTCAATTCACACTTCCGGTTCTCGAATTTTATCAACATTTTCGTTTCCGATTTCTACATTGTCGTAAAACATCCTAATATAAACGAATTCATCTTCCTTTTCCACTTCCGGTTCTTGAACATATCCGTTCAATTCCTCTTTAAACACGACGTCCCAACTTTCAAATACTTTCTTCTCCGAAATCATGTAAATCCGATATGCTTTTCTTGATAACAAATATCCCAAAAAATAGCCTTCTTCCCCTCTTTCATCCATTTTTGCATATCTACGACCTGGGATTTTAATAAAAGCTATAGATCCGAATCTTCGAAAATGTTTCACATTTGGATTTCTTCCATTTGCCTTCTCTAACTGTGTCATTTCCACTTTGGAATTATAAGACGCATTCTTCACATAATTTAAACACAGTACGGCTTCACCCCAATACCTTGAGGGCATTTGCGCATCGATCACCATAGTGTGCACCGCTTCAATAATTGTCCGATTGAACCGTTCCGCAATTCTGTTGCTTTGTGGGGTGTAGAGGGTAGTGAATTGATGCTTAATTCCCCATCTACGATTAAATTCCTTCAATCCTCCACCATTGTCACTTCTAAAGCACTTCACAATCTTATTTTGTCGGTTCCACATCACAATTAAGTCAATCAGTTCATTTTTTGTCTCAATTTTTGATCCCAACAATCGCACAAAAGATTTTCTCGTAAAATCATCAACAATCGACAATAGGTAATTGGCACCTCCTTGTGTCGCAGGCTTGATAGGTCCGATTAGATCACAAAGCAATAATTCGTATGGTGCACTAGATTAAAATCCGTCGATCGAATTATGTGGTTTCCTGGTGATTTTTCCTTTGATGCAACTCTCGCATCTATCGTCACAAGTCCCCGCCTAATCCAGTCCTCGAACATAATCGCCTCGATTACAAAAATTCATAATTCGTGTGTACGAATCGTTCGTGCCACAATTTTTCACTAACTTTTGTAATAAACAGTTTCTCCACATTTTCTCCATAATTTCAGATAAAATATGCATTTTCTATACGAATTCCAAAAATGCTGACTCCATCTTTCGTAATTTCCACTTTTTCAATATCGAAAATCACATGCCAACCACAATCGGTGATTTTCGGAATACTAAATATATATTCGTTTCAATATTTTTCACAAACAACACATTTCTTATCACAATATCCACTTCCTGGTTTTCAGTAAAAATTTCCACATCTCCAAATCCTTCACTTCGAATTGACGCATTTTGTTCGGCCGTTCCGATCACTGTTTCGTATTTGATGAAATTCATCAAAATATCATTCTCTTTCGTCATGTGGCTCTTCGCTCCAGAGTCTACAAGCCATTCAGAGTCTTTCTCGTTCATTAATCGAGCCAAAAGAACATGGATACTTTAATCTCGGGTGAAATTTCGTCAATCAGAATGTCGGTTGGGGCTTCCCTGCGCTGCAGAGCGCAAGGGACTTCACAGCATTGCACCGCGTCTGTGGGAATAATGTCAAAATTATCATGCCGTGTCGGCCAGCTTCGATTCCGCATGACTTTTCATTATCTCCGTCAAAACCCCATTTACGAGTAGGGTCGCTAATCGGGTTTAACGCATACTGCGTTCAATCCACTTTCTCCCGCAAGCGAACTATGAAATTTCCGTCGTCGACAGTGACACAAGGTAGGGTGTCAATCGACAATTTTGCAATTTTTAAAAATTCTTCGTTTTTTACGACCGCTACGTTCACACGTTCGGTCGGTTTTGCGCTACGACCATGTCTACGACTACGTCCACGAGCACGAAAATTGTTTTCCTTCTTGGGATTCTTGCAATCCGTTGAGATATGTCCCATCTTGCCACAATTATAACAAATGGTCTCAGTTGACCACCAATCCGATTTCGTATGGCCCTTCTTGCCACACTTAAAACATGTTACTTGGAATTTGGAGGTTTTGTATACGCTTTCGGATCCTCCTTTCACTTTTGTCTTTTCTTTCATCTCGACCTTCAACAAAGTATTTCGCACATTGCTAATGGTAAGTGTATCTCGACCTTCCAAACAATAACTTCCATTGCGTATTTCGGGTCTGACATTCCTCTAATCGCATGGTTTGCAACTTGTCTTGCCGTTGTTGGTATTAACCACTTTGCAGGTCATTTTGGTCGTCTGGTCGTGTTGGCTAACAAATAGAGTCGAAACAAGTTATAAAATAGAAATAAACTTAGAGTTTACTCATTACTAATATAAAATACAATACATCAAATCATCATAACCAGCTTGGTTAATGATGTAAGAGTGATTGTATCAGAACAATGGTACAACCCGAATATATACCCCCATACATGGGGTCAGTGTATTGATACCCTACAGCAATTACCTGGATGTCTAATATGGCAACTAAAGGTAAACAACATAATAGCTATGGGGTGCCAATCCCTTACACAGCACTATAAACGTCCAATCGTCATACTACCATGCAATACACTTGTTGAGCTCATATTCCAACCAAATACAATATAATAACACAAAACCGGTATAAATATGATACAATGCAATGTAATCTAACAATATACAATATATGCACTACAACAATGAATTTTTATTAATATAATAATAATAAACATATATAAACCTTCTCATATCAACAGCCGTAAAGGTTGATCCCAATTCTGTAAGTGTCCACCATTGATTGGACACATGAAACGTAATGATCGGCCATTTCCCTTCTTTCTTTTATAATTTTTATCAATGCTTCTTTGGCCGTACTTTGCAATATTTCAGTTTTTTCGGCAAAATCCTTTTTCAAGGCTTTCCATAAATCGCACGCATTCTTAAGCTTTGAATGTCTGTTCATCAGTTCTCGAGAACAAGATGTAACTAACACAGATGCCGCGTTGCCATTTCTCATGTAACATTGATAATATTCTTTCAACTTTTCGGTGTATTTATCTATGCTTTCTTTGGGTTCTGCGATCTTAATCTTTTTTTCACAATATCGCCAAAAATTTCTGCCTCTCAAGATGTTTTCCATAACATTGGACCACACAACATAATTGGTTCCATTGAGAACAGGCATTTTGATCAAGGCACTAGCATCTTTTGATTCGTCCGCCATTTCTATCAAATTCGCTTCAACAATGTTTTAATTCCAACATAATATTTGCAATAGAAAAAATTCGTAATTGTCGTACCACATAGTTCTCGTCGTATGAACTAATAGATTCTGCTTAACTATTTTAACTGCCGGTATCTATTCTTGATTCGCAACTATCTTTGATGCTATCAAATGTTGGATAGATGGTGTTAACGGGACTCGCCATTAGTCAAATGCGCAGGGGAAGAGGAGGGACTTATGGCCGTATTAGGCCTAAGCAGTTAGTCCCTCAGGAGGCCAGTCAACTGGTCATGCGATGTAACCGTATAGTACAATGGTCAGTTGCATCCTCCCAGATGTTCAGTGTCCAACGCTACTCTCTAAAAGAGAGTTGCTATGTGCTGGGCCTGGTAAGCTAGCTAGGCCTAGAGGCCTAGACAGTTAGCGTTAGGAGTAAAAGAAATAAAGAAAGAGAGATAAAAGAGAGAGTCTTTATGGGACCTTCTCTCTAAGAGAGAAGGAAGACTTCTGACTTAAGTCTAATGAACAACAATCCAAGAAACCTCTGCATCACACCTTTGTTAACAGCAAGAATGATCATTGGTGTGATGCAGCAGGCCATTATTACTAACAATGTAAAAAGAAAAGAGAACAACAAAGAAAAGAATAAAGAACATAAAAAAGGCTTAAACTAGTCTTAAAGCTAGGCTTGGAGCTGGAACATCCTCCCTGGCCGTGACGGCATCGTCACACCTCCAGTCGGTACAGTCGCTGGACAGCTCGACGAAATCGGGTCCCAGTGACTGATAGTACCTCACATGCCCGGATCTTGCCATCTTGTCTAGAGTACACCGTGGTCACTCTTCCTAAGGGCCAGCAGTGCCGTGGAACCAGGTCTTGCTGCAGCAGGACCATGTTGCCGACCTTGAACTCGTATCCCAGTGCAGCGGGAGCTCCTTGATGCAGACTACGCAGAAGAGTCAAGTAGTCCTTCCGCCAAAGCTTCCATTATTGATCCTACAGGTGGTTGCGCTGCCTCCAAGCAGTGATGATCCGACCGGAAGTAGACTCCCTCTCGGCAACTTGGGAGGGGCAAGGTAACGATGTGGGGCACGAGTCTAACAGCAAATGACCAGGAGTCAGGATCATAGGGACGGCGGTGTCCTTCGATAGCCAGGTCAGTGGTCGTGAGTTCACCGCAGCGGCCACCTCAAGCAGGAAGGTCCCAAGAGTCTCGAAGTCGAGAGCTTGTTTCCCAAGAGTCCTTCGAAGTCGTTCCTTAACCGACCGCACCATCCGTTCCCAAAAACCTCCCCATCCGGGAGCCCGTTCAACAATGAACTTCCATGTCATCCACCAGGCAATAATGAAATTGGTGGTCTCCTTTGCTGAGAGCAGTGACCAAAGCGGCCGTAGTTCCTTCTCAGCACACTTGAAGGTTGTCCCATTGTCGGACCACATGGTGTGACTAATTCCATAGCGAGCAAAAACCATCTTAGCGCAAGAAGAAAAGCCTCCACAGACATAGAAGAGACCAGTTCACAGTGAATGGCTCTGGTAACTGCACACGAGAAGAGCGCTATGTAAGCCTTGGACGAGGATCCATCCTATTGGACAGCATAAAGCAGTCCTGCGAAGTCAACACCGCAGACAGCAAAGGGAGGTTCTTATGGACATGCTCGGCTGGAAGTGGAGCAACTGGAGCGGTTCCAGGCCTTGCCTTTGAACGACAACACACTAAACATCTATAACTGACCCATTGAGCAGCCTTGCGACCTTGGATAATCCAAAAATCCTCCCGGACTATTGTCAGCAGCTCTTGAGGTCTTGCATGAAGAAGATGAACATGCGCATCCAACAGTAGCAAAAAAACGAACTGGCCTCCCGGGGGCAACAACAGCGGATTCTTTGTTCCGTAAGGCAGCACTGCTTCTTGTAGACATGTTTAGAGTCGAAGTAGGTAGACCCTGATCAAGGAAAATGGAAAGATTCCTCAATGACGACTTGGATGGGAACGGACGGGACAGACAAAGGCATGCAATTTCCTCGGCAAAGGCCTCCTCTTGAACAGCCCAAACACAATATTTCCTTGACTCCTGGATCTCCAACAACTCCAAGGTAGGTCTCCGCAAACGCTCACGTCGGATAACATGTCGAACCCAGACAGTGACCCTAAGCAACCGGATAAGCGTGCTGAATCTCGTGATATCAATTGGTAGAGGGCTCGCCGCACTTGCAGCAACGATCAGGTCAGCTGTCTTCTCTTCACCCGTAAGACCATCCAAAGTTAGAGAAACCTGTGGCCATTGCCTCGTGGAACTCCGGACCAAACCACCAGATATCCGTCCGAACCAGTCGGTCCATTCTTTCTCCACGAGTCAATAAGTCTGCAGGATTCTCCTTTCCCGGGACAAAGCGCCATAGTCGTGGAGGAGCCAGATCCTGTATTTCCTGAACCCGGTTGGATACAAAGGTCTTCCACCGTCGGGAATCCCCATGAATCCATGCCAAGGAGATCTGCGAGTCAGACCAACAAACAGAGTCCTCCGGCATGATCCAGGGAGTCCAGGACGTACCGAAGAAGACGAGCACCAAGCAAAGCTCCCATCAATTCCAGTCTGGGTAACGTAACCTTCTTCAATGGAGCAACCCGATTCCTTGATGCCACAAGCCGACTATAAATCTTGTCAGACTTTTGCTCCACTCGGCAATACACTGCAGCTCCATAGGCTTGCTCCAAGGCGTCGCTAAACATGTGAAGTCCCCAGTGCGACGTAAAAACCGAAGAACAGGTGAACAGACATCTGGGTACCTTAACTGACTTTGTCAACGGCAATTCCAACAGCCAAGCCTCCCATTTGGACAGCAACGCTCCTTCCAAAGGGTCATCCCAAGTACTAGCCTGCAACCAGAGTTCCTGCATCAATAACTTTGCTCGTACAGTGAACGGTCCGATGAGGCCAAGAGGATCAAATAAGCGAGCCACAGTCTATAACAGAGTTCGCTTTGTGTGAGTTGCTTCCTGTGTCAGATTCCGTCTGAAGAAAAAAGAGTCTTCTTGGCATCTCCAGTACAACCCAAGAATCATAGAACTACTCTCGGGTGAGAGTGGTAGATCCTCTGCCGCAACATCCTCTTTCAAATCCTTCTACCGAGCGTGCAACTCGGCTGAAGAAGAAGCCCATTTGCTTAGAGGCATGCAGGCATCTAACAGAATTCTCTTGATCTCCTTATATCTCTCGAAGGCCAAGGGGACGGCATGACCACCTCCAAGCAAATCATCCATATATAAATTGCGGTCGAACATAAGACTGGCTTCGGGAAACTGATTTTGGTACTGCAAAGCGTGGTGCCGAATCGTGACACACAGAAGAAATGGGCTCGAGTTTGCTCCGAAGATGACTACTCGCACACGACAAATGCGCAATGCCTTCTTAAGTGCCTCTTCAGAATAAGGCTTTGTCCAAACTTGTGGGTCTACCCAAAGAAACCGTACTGCATCTCGGTCGGGCTCAGCCAGCAGGACTTGCAAAAAAAGCCTTCACAATATCTGCGACGATCGGAACCAGGTAAGACCTCCAACGGATGAGTA
>JAQIXT010002121.1:0-12158 GCA_034700445.1 Stenotaenia linearis
ACAAGTGTGAACACAAGAGTTTCTGAAACTTGGCAGGTTATGTACATAAGTGGTTCAAGTGTGAACTAGGCATTAGTCTTTGGTGATTATTAGAAATAAAATTTTAGAGTTTAATTAAAATGAAAAAATTAAATATACATTTTATAAAAGATGTGAAAATTATTTTAATATATGTAAATTTGACCTAACTTGATTTCTTTTATTACTAAAGTAGAGCATGTATTCCATATTACTTTTTAATAAGAAATAGCAATAATGAAACAATTGTGGCATTCTTGTGAATTTGAATGTCAACTGTTTTCTTCATTATTGATTGTAAAATCGCTTGCATAAAAATGCAATCGCGAGTGGTAGTATTTAGTCACCGATTAAAATTATTTCAGCAAAGTTTGACTTGCTATGCGATTTTTTTAATCACTCACGATTTAATCAGAAATCGCTTACATGAAAACGCACTTTTAGACTAGTCACGTGACACAAAGGTACCGCGTTTCGCAGTACCTCCTTTTGCGGTATCGCGGTCGCGCGTTTCCCGGCCACGCACTTTCGGGCTTTCATTTTTTAAATGAGGGCGAAAAAATCGGAACAGGCGCAAATTTTCACACTTGTTCCGATTCGCAGCATGTCATTTCGCTCTAAATCTGCTACCCCCTTAAGAAATAAGAAGTTGAGAAAAACCAATCAGCTGCTTTATTCAATTCTTTCTTTTATTGAATCTTAACCCAGCCAGCTCTCCTAATGATCACTGGAAGAAGAGATCAGAAGAAGGCAATTTACAACACTCTTTTGTTTCCCCTGCTTACAACATCTTGTGGAAAGTCAAGAATGCTGATGCTATTGATAATGTTGTGGTAATGGTTTTTCTGTCGTTGGTTTTAAGGAAGGTAGTTTTAAGTTAAGGACTATCATCATCTGATCACTGTCACTAATGACTCATTTATCCACTTATGAATGGACACAGCAGGGTAGAATGCACGATATAGTAAAATATTTGGTATAAATGTGGGCACAAACTTTCCCAGGTGCAGTGTCATTGCTATAATTTCATAGATGAGCTTTTCTTTCTGGCAGTTATGATATTTTACGCATAGAACACACATAGAACATACACAAGATTGCTCTATTCTTGATTAAAGTTTATGTCGAATGCAGGGAGAGCGTCGTATTTTTGTAAATACACACTCACTCACAAGAAAATTAAAATTATTCATTTACATCAAATTCAGCATTTTATATTTATTTGCTTTCTCGGGCGTTAAGGCAAGATTCTTGAACCAGGTTTCGAGCCCAAGCAAACTTTTATGCAGTTATTCGTCAGAAATACCAATTACCAAAAGCAGCCGATTGACATTAATAATCATTTTCATAAAAGTTTATCTCAAATTTCTTTTCAAAAATTTAAAAAATTAAGCTAAAAAAAAAAGTCCACAGTAAAAGACTGAAATTTTAATATATATAGCTAAAAAAAAAAAAAAAAAACTATACTCAAACCAAGTGCAAGTCTTAAAAAGCAAATTAAAAAATAATTAAAAGAAAAAAAAATTTCATAAAAAAAGCAAAAACAAACAGGATTTGGTGTCAAATGTAAAACAAAATGAGATTTCAGGCTTAGACGAGAGAGATATAAGCAGACTATATTCCGCACTTACTTATATCGTCCAGCAGATTTCACTTTGTGATATGTATCCAGGCCATCGGAAGTCATGGTGATATCATCTGAAGCAATCAGAACAGCTTTTCATTTTTGAAAAATATATTCAACATTTGATTATCCCAGTCAGGATGTAGTCAACGAAATGAAATTTCCAAAATTTGTGTTCAATTCATATTCGACGAAATCACCATCACCAGGATCCTGACACTTTCATTTTTAATTCTACATTTAAATTTTAACTTACCACCATGGACACAGAAATCGCATTCGTGCTTGTCTAAGGTTTCTACACTTGTCACGTATGGCGCTCCTTCAACAACCTAAATAATAAGTGAGATATTTAAAAAAAATTTGATTTCAATAAATTTCATAATAAACAAACAGTTATGTTTCTCAAAAATAATTAATTCTACTAATAAAGTTTGAATAATTTTATTACAGTACTATAAAACCACATAAATTTCAATATTTTAAAAAAAAACAGCCATCTTCATTTTAGAGACAGAAATGTGATTCTGCTGTTTGATGGATCTCAATGAAGAAAATCGAAATGAATATACTATATATATAAATACGATAAAGAATTTCACTTCATTTTAAAAAAAATCATTGTAGCAATATTCATCCTATGTTCTAGTAAATTTGGCCATATACATATACAGTATAACATAATAATTATTCTTTTTAACCTTTTATTTTGACTATAAGAATGAGTTTAAAATTTATTAGAGTTTAAAAGTACAAGTACAAAACAAGTATTATAGGTACCGTAACAGCGATCTTATCATTCGAAATTCTCAATATTATACAGTATTAGAAGCACTTGGTACACATAGTAATATTAAAAATGCACATTACTTTTGCAAGATTATTTTTATGTAATTCTCAATATTATACAGTATTGCCCTTACATAAAAATAATCTTGCAAAAGTGATGTGCATTTTTAATATTACTATGTGTACCAAGTGCTTCTAATAAATTATTTACTTCATTACTTTCTTTTTTAAAAAAAGGAAGAAACACTGCTTAGTTATTTTGATGAAAAATAATACTATCACTGCAAAAGAAATCAACTTTACATTAAAAAAAGCTTGATAATCCATGTCACATTCAATGTAAAACTTTACATTATTTTTTGCCTTTGTTATAAATTTGTAAAGGTATCCTTTACATTGATAAAATGTAAAGTTTATCAGCTCATTTGTAAAGTTAACTTTCACATTGATTTTACATTGACTTTACATTTTTAAAGCTGAATTTTTTTTGCAGTGTATGGTACACTGTAAGACAAATAGCATGATTTCAGAAAATAAGATAGCTTTTCAAATAAAAATTTATTTATGATCACACACCAATTTATATAGTTTAATGAGTTACAGTACTAATTTAACCATGACCTTTGATCGATTAGCTCACAATAAATCAAATATTCAACATTTTCATCTGATTTTTAAAAAAAAAAACACTTTTTCCCCTATTTCTTTGAGAAAAAATTAAAACAAAAAAAGACAAAAAGAATTGGGATATAATTTGCGATCTTAAACTCATCAAGTCAAAATTAATTGAGAACTTAATCAATTAATCTTTTATCTCACCTCATCTACCCATTTGATCGCTCGAACCATTTTATACCGTTCCTTTTCGTTGAAAACGGGAGGACCTTTGTGTTTCGCAATTTCATCTTTAAAACCAAAATTATTTTATTCAATTTTTGTCATAAATTAGTAAACTCCATGCCTATCACCATCTGTATGAACACCAACGATTAGGTAATCACCCAACGCTTTCGCCTGCCTCAAAGAATTCGCATGACCAAAATGTACCATATCATAACTGGAAAAACATAAATTACATTTCAAAATCAGATTTTCGCTGTTTAATTGACATTGAGGTTTAGATTCAACTCACCATCCATCACACCAAACACGAATTTGTTTCTTTTTCTTGCTCTTGGATGAATCTGTTAAGTCATCACAGTGCGTTGAATTCGGGTTACAATCATTCTCACGCTTGAATTTTTGTGTAGCGGCCATCGCCTACATCTACTCTGGTCTCGACTTTCATGTGAAGCGAAGCGATAGGGACGATAAGGTGTGGCGTGATGACATTGGTGGCGGTATCTAGTGCTGATTTGGTTAAGCATTGTATTTCGTAGATGAATTATTACATATTTATTTTTTTGGAAAAATCTTACATAATAAATTTTGTTTATTTATTTCAAACACATCCACTTTTATATTGTTAACGTTTAAATCTAAACTTTTTCTTGTTTTGATGTGATGATTTTTGAATTTTACCAAAAGCGTCGTCAAAGCCGCGAACTTTATTTTTATCGATTTTCTTAATGGAATTTGAACTAAATAAAAAAGTTTATATATTTTTTTTAAAAATGTGAGTTAACGATAGTAATAAATACCCTTTTCTCCGTTTTTTCTGCGACAAATGATGACCCTAAAACAAAAAATAATTCATAAACTTAATATTATAAGTATTAAATTATAAAATTAATATACTTACATCATTCATTTCTTCCTGTAGCCTTTTCTCCTGCCTTTTTTGTTCCATAAGTTCTTTATAATTCACATAATTGTTTTTTGGTGGCTTAAAATAATCATGAGATTACTACAAACTGTAATGCACATAAAAATTAAAATAATTTCCTACCTTTGCGCCTAACTTAAGCGCCAAAGCAATTTTTGCTTTTTCTTTATCCTCCTTCGCAAAGCCACTAATTCCAAAATTTTGAATTTCATACCGAGTTTTATGAAAATTTAACTTTTTCGTCTCTGTATTCAATTTTTCTTTCACATCCGAAATAGGAAATTTCTCCGTCTACGATCGAAATAATTAAAATGATTAATACAATTTCATCATGTAGTAGATTTAATATCGCTACATTCGATTTCTTTTTCCTTTTTTCGAATACCACAACTTCGACATTCGACTTGTTATCGCATATCTCTGATTTTTCAGACTCTTCCACGTTAAAATTCGTTAAATCATCTTGAAATAATTGCTGCAGCTCTAAAACATGCTTATTGCTTTTCTTAGCCATTGTCAACCCTCCTTTGTTCACTGCAACTTCAAAAGAAATATAAATAAACGTATTAATGAGACGTTCTCTTATACAGAACCTTTAAAGAAAAACAATGGTCGCCATTTTGAGTTCGCGCCCTCTGATGGCAAAATAAATTACAGTTTGGCTTGGCCTCTTGAATTGTGTTATGTGTACGCTTTGATTTCATATAAGAGCCATGCACACACGCTAGTACGATTTACAGTAAAGTATTGGTGGGTTTGGACGGCTTGCTGTTTTACCGATTTTGAGTCAACAGTGGAAAATGACGAGCCAAGTAATAACCGAAGTTTTTCTCAACGAAACAAGTGGACGGAAATTGGATCTAGTCAATATTAAACCTCAATCCACGATACCAAAAAAAAGGTTTGCTTTGATTGACAAAATTTGAAATAAATTAGTTTAAATTTTAAGCAAATTCAATGAAAATGAATATATTCTTACATTCTTTTCGGAAGGTGTGTGAAGTATAATGTAAATGAATTGACGTCATTTGTTTGCTTAAAACATTATCACTTGTTGTCAAGAAATAAATAGAAGTCAGTTCTTTTGTATTGTAGTTGGTATTTCACTAAAAACAAAATAAAAATTTATTTTTTACTAATACTAATGTTTGTTTTATTGCAGACAAGATGCTTTGAAGTGGGATGGATGGGGTTATAAAGATTCTGGGTTCGGAGTTCAACAAGTTCCAAACAGTAAGACTGGAGGAGAAGTTTATTTCAGTGGAGACAGGTTAGGCCAATAGTTAATGTTTACATATATAAATTCTACCAAGAATAATGTCCATTATCTATTCTTGGTTCTTGGTTCTTAAGCTTAAGACGATTTTATCTATCCTTGCTCATGGAAATTATATCATTAATAATTTAATATATTTACTCAATGAGCGAAGATGTTATCTCTGACTAAGAATTGACCATAGAATTCTTTTCGGAAAGATCTATTTCATAAAGAATTTTTCTGAAATGATTTACTTCGAATGCGATCTATTTTCAAAGGAATTTTTTCGATTGATAACTTAACAATTTTGATAAGTTGTATATCTCAAAGGAAATACATTGAATTGAAATCAGATGTCGAAAGAACATATTTTATTTCGAAGGAAATGATTTTGATCAATTTTTTGGGGGAAATATATTCGTGTAATTTATTTCGGAATACATATGATTTGTTTTAAAAATAGACAGCTACAATGAAAAGCATAAAGATATTTAGTCACTGAACGAAACGAAACGTTTTTTTAAAAAAATAAAATAAATAAATTCCATGACTTGGAAACTAGCAAGTTTGCATTTTGTTCGACACATATGCCCTGTTTAATATCGATATGGAATTTTATTTTTCAAAATAAATTATTTCGAAACAAATCATGAATTTCTTGAAAATATTTTAAAATAAATCTAGTTCGAAATATTTATTTTAAAAAAATATTCTGTCTTTCGTAAAATTAGGTCGACATTTAAATTTATAAAGAAGGAAAAGGATATGTATTGTATAGTTGTGATGTGATGAGTGATGAAAACATATCTGATGTAAAGCTTTTATAAAAGTTAATAGAATTTTTATAATGCTCGTTGCAAAAACTCATCTGGGATAATAAAATAAATGTAAATTACCTGAATTACATACTTAAATTAGCCATCTTGTACGAAGCAATTATTTTGTAAAAAATTAGAAATTAGTTAGAATTTATTATGTTTTTTTGCAGATATTCTTTAGGAACTTTACCACTACCTAATTTTAAATTATGGATTATGAACACAATGAAGATTAATTTAATTGATAAGCTGAATAACTTAGTCAAAGTATGATATCAAATTTATTGTCTTGATGATATCAAATAATATTTTGTATTTGCATAGGATGAACTTCCAGTAGATAGATTACCTAAACCAATTATTTGTGATGCATTTACACTGGATTTGAAGAAAACTGACATTTCCTATTCATTGGATGCTCAAGATCGGCTTTTTAGAGCTCATGGTAATGTAAGAAATATTGAAATAATATCGTATTTACTTAAGAAAAAGATATATTCGAATAAAATGCTGATACACCTCAACTTTTAAGTATGACGTTTTAGGGAAAAAACATACATACCAATTTTTCAGCCTAATAACTGAGCAATGAAAATTAGATTTAAAATTTGAAAGGAAATATCTGATAACGAGCAGTAAACTTAGCCATTATTTTTTTTTATCAGGGTATATGTTTGATATCACTACTTTATTCCCAAATGTTATTCATTTGTAACGTTAATTTATTTATTACGTGTTTAACGCTTGATAAGAAATGACTCATAAATAATATTATTATTTCATTTATTTTAAGGTCAAACATTAAATGATATTGTTCGGGCACAATTAGGACTATTCAAACGAATTCCTGATGTAGTTGTTTGGCCTGGTAAGTAAAGTACTGTACATTATTTAAATTATAGTTTATTTATTATTTTTAATTTACAGAATGCCATAATGATGTTGTAAAATTGGTAGAGCTAGCCACAGAGCACAATGTTGTTCTTATTCCTATAGGCGGTAAGTACAGAGAATCTAAATATGTGGCGTTTTAATATATCAACTAGAAATGATATTTATGATGAGATATTTAGTTGTTTGATATCACGGAGATTGGATTTTCTATTCCAGAAAATGGTTTACTAAAAATGTTTTTACCAAAAACTAGCTGGTGCCCCATGGAAAATCGATGGACAAAAAGAGTAGAAAAAATGCTAAAATTTAAAAAAAAAGTTTAAAGTGAAATAAAAATGCAACAACCACTGCAAAATCATGCTTTCAACTTAAAAACTAAAAGCCAATGGAAATCCATTCCCAGCCCGTGAAATTAAAACTTATAGCCTGTGAAAATCCACTCCAGAACCTGTGAAAACCTCTTTCAGCCCTTTAGAAATATAAAATCCACATCAAGCCCTCAGAAAACATCTCTCGGTTCGTGTAAATCTCCTAACCCGTGTAAATCCTCACCAAACCCGTGGAATCCACTCCCAACCCATTAAACACTTCTGTTAGCCTGTGAAAAACCTCTCTGCCCATTAAAAACCTCTCTCAGCCCATGTCAGGCAGATTAGCAGGGTTCTACATTACCAAAGAGTATTTTAAATATTTCATTTTAAAAACTAGTGGTGTCCAACAGTTTTAATCTTGCCAATTTTGTAACGAATGTGGCAACATTTTTTACCACAGTAGCTTTTTATGTGAAATGTTAAACTTGTGTAACGTGAAAGAACAAAAATAACTTAATTTCAGAAACCAGATTTTTTTAAACTTGGCTTATCATTTCAAACATATTATTTTAATAATCATGTCGCCACATGTGGGGGCAATTTTAAATAGAATCATTACTGTAGCATCATAACGATGACATGTCACCGACGTTAATTATCAGCACGTGATGTAAAGGGCGCTAGCCTAGCGCCCCCAATAGCAGCTTTGGGCGACAGTGGGCAAAGGGGTTAGCGGTGGCACCACCTATGTTATCCTCTACTTTAAAAATTTAACACCCTAAAAACTAAGAGAAAAATGGCTACATTATTATATAAAGCCATTAAAATCAGTTTTGAATTATCTGCAATTGATTTGCATTAATTTAAAACTCTAATTTTATAATAATGCAAAAAAACCACAAAAATAACGATAGTTTCACGGTATTCCACCAGGGCGCCACCAGTATCCCCTTCAACCGTTTGTTCTGTGCTGATGAGCTGAGCCCAGAATTTAGGTCAATGACCCCTTACCTTGCCCATCACAACCTGTCCTGTGGCTTCATGCTGACCACATCACCAAATAAGCCAAGTATCCAAATTAAAGCAAGAGAACTTTTATGCACATTTATGCTACATCTTTGGACTACAGAAGAAAAGTGAGAGTCATACAAACTAAAACTAAAAAGGGGAAGAACAAAGTCCGTTTCTAAGGCGTCGGGTGTGGCGCCAAGGAAGAAGTGGTCAGGTGGTGGAGCCACGTGACAGGAAACTGTCACAGTTCTCAATGACGCCCAAAGCCACTAAGGCCAATCAGTGGTGTAACTAGGAATTTCGGCCCAAAATCCTGTGCCCAAAATTTGGGCAGCTATCCAAACAATGCTTACGGAGTTTGGTTTGCTCCAGACGCTCCAACTCATGCGTGATTTTTTCAATATGGGAAGAAAAAGCGTGAATCGATTCAACAGTATTTGAATCAAGTAATCCAGTTGCATTCAAAGGTCGTGAATGGAAATCACAAGTTTGATGATAAAGACACCACTCTTGTGATGTTAATGTGTCTACCAGAAAGCTATGAGATCTTAATCCTCCACTTCGAGCAAGACGAGGAGAAAATAACGACGAAAATCGTCAAATTGCTACTCTTAGTCAAAGAGAAGCATTTGGAACAAAGAGGAGGATGAGGAGAAGCTATAGCGAGATCTGATGATGTCTGTGCTGCAGTATCGAAAAGTGTTTCTAGCGTGCGATTTGCTTCGAGTACATAAATATCAGTTATGGAAAACCCAGTTTCAGGAAGTTTTGATTGAAGGGTACACATAACCTGGCGTGGTGTTATGATTTATGAAAGTGTGATTGTTGCCTGCGGGTATCTGGTTGCGGACAAATGTACGAAACATGATCAGTTTGGTGACATCTGAAAGGGTCGTTGCGTCCGTGCCTGGATAGTAATTTTTAATTGATTGTTGATCTTGCGATTGTCTAACGGATTGTTTGTTGATGTCGCAAGATTGTTTGCTGGGGGATGGACCTGTATAATTTCCATCATTCGACATGAGACGCATGCTATTTGTATTGCTTGCTGCCATATATTTTCTGTGATTTGTTTCCAATCGTTCTAAGAATCAGATCCATTGCTTGTAAGTCCAGGTAAGTTTGTAAATGAATTTGCTGAGTTGGATTACGAACACCGTCGAAGATCAGAGCGTTTTTATCTCGTTCTGTTAGCGGGAAATCTCGTTGTGTGCGTTGTATTAGTGCCAGTTTAGCTGATACATAGGTAGAAAGAGGTTCCATGGGTTCTTGGATGCGTGACGTGATTCGTGCACGCCATTCGTTGTATGATTCGTTGCTACCAAGATAACGGCGTATTGAACTCTTCCAATCATTCCATTTTACAATATAGATTCTGAACTGGGCGGGCCAGTCTTTTGCTTGACCTCTTTCTTGACAAGTTGGTGTGCATGTAATAATGTCTATCGACCAATAGATGCTACATGGTCGACTTGGGTGAGAAAGTTGAAAACGTCGTCATCTGGATTTCCCCAAAAAGGTTGCAAATATTTAAACGAATCTAGTTCTTGCTTCACGTGAACTGTGGAATGTTGAACTGAGGGGTTAATCGTTAACTTGCTTAATAATAATTCTAAGAGATCTGTTATGCTGGCGTTTTGTGTTTTCGTTTGAAGTGATGTTAAATTAGTGGTTCCGTCTCCTTGTGCGATATCATTATTGTTGGTTGCGCTCGTAACATTAATTGCGGTCGTCGTACCTGTCAGATTGCCCTGAACCATTGTGTCTACAAGTGTCGTTTTATTAGCTCCTACTGCAACTGGTATCCCCCAAATTGTTAGTTCCGATTTTAATTCATCTGCCGTAAACCAATTTAAGATGTCTTCATTTGTTGATAATAATAGTTTCTCTAACGTGATTTCTGATATTGCCATTATTCTATTATTACTTTTCTTTACGGAACTTCGGAACGAACGATTTATTAGTGCGAAATGTCGATAATGTGATTGTGATTTTAATGCGTTTTTGTAATTCTCGTAAAGTTTGGACTGTCGACTGCGCCATGTAAGCCAAAAGGTCTCAAGTGATACGATTGCGGCTGCCTTATCGCGATACGGGGGATCCTCTTTATCAAGGAATGCTGTGTTTACAGTATATAGATGGAGTGGTGCGGATGACGTAATGCGTATGATGTGTAGCAGGATGAATAGCACGTGGCGGCTTACACCTATATAGATCACTTTTGGAGTGATTGAATATGGAGGACCATATAAGTATTCATATCATTATACTAATTGTATAATGTGTGTGTGGTTGTGTGTTTGTCCAGAAAAAAACGTTTTGATTGGCTAAATCACGCCATGTGACTGCTTTAAACCAATCAAAACGTTTTCTGCTGAGGGGCAGCTATAAAGGGTCTAGTTGCTCCACACAACATAGAGATAAAGGGATTAAGTGGGGAGATTAGAGGGGAGACTCAGTAGGGGAAAGAAGCCAACTGTAAAATAAATTCCTAACTAGCAAACTTTTTTTCCTTAACTTTTTTGCAATTTTTGAGCTTGGAAATGAATTCCTGACCCTTAAAAACCCATAGATATCAAAAAATTTTGTTTTTGACGTTTCTTAAAGATATTTTAATTAGGGCTAAAATGATGACATCATCAGTATTGTCAGCAATTTATTTTCTTATTTTCTAATAATTAAAAAGAATGTAAAAAAATTAAAAAAATAAATAAATAAAAATAAATTTAAAAGAAAGAAAAAATAAAAGAAAAATAAAAAAAAATTTAAAAATTTTAAAAATAGAAATTTTAAAAATTTTAAAAATAGACATTTTAAAAATAGAAATTTTAAAAGTTTTAAAAATAGAAATTTTAAAAGTTTTAAAAATAGAAATTTTAAAAGTTTTAAAAATAGAAATTTTAAAAACTTTAAAAATAAAAATTTTATAAATTTTAAAAAATAGAAATAAAAAAATAAAAATAGAAATAAATTTTAAAAATAAAAATAAATTAGAAAAGTAAAAATTGGTTTAAAAAAATAAAAGGGAAATAAATAGAAACTAAATGAAAAATAATAATTGAATTTTCATGAATTGGAAGTGAATGTAGATATCTACTAGCAAGCCCGTCGTGGAAACTCCACGAACAAAATCAAAGTGAAAAAAAGCTAATATTAAAATGACAAAATGTTTGAAGTGAAATAATAGTGCAGCAGACACTGCAAAATCATAATTTCAACCATGAGAGTATAACTTAAATCATGGAAAATCCACTCCAGGCCTGAAAAATCCACTTCTAGTCCGTGGAAAATCCACTCCCAAACCGTGGAAAATCCACTCACAGCACGTGGAAAATCCACTTCCAGCCCGTGGAAAATCCACTCCCAAACTGTGGAAAATCCACTCACAGCACGTGGAAAATCCACTTCCAGCCCGTGGAAAATCCACTCCCAAACTGTGGAAAATCCACTCCCACCCTGTGGAAAATACACTCCCAGCCCGTGGAATGTCCACTCCCAAAGCATGGAAAATCCATTCCCAGCCTATGTAAAATTCACCCCAGCCCGTGGAAAATCCACTCCCAAACCGTGGAAAAACCATTCCCAGCCTGTGTAAAATCCACTTCCAGCCCGTGGAAATCCAGTTCAAACCTGTGAAAACCTCTCTCAATTTGTGTAAATCCACTTTCAG
>JAQIXT010002122.1:0-12158 GCA_034700445.1 Stenotaenia linearis
TCAATCTACAACATTTTATGTATAGTAGAAATTTTGTTTTGAAAATTATATAGTTTATAAGAATATAATCCTAACCCCTCAAAAGTGGAGGTTATGTCGAAAAATCACCAACCTCAACTAGATTTGAACTTGGAACTTTAAGATCTAGAGGTGAGTGTGCTAACCATTGGTCCACCAGTGCTGGCAATTGAAGAATGGATATAAAATAGTTATGCTCTTTTTCTTTGACAAACTTGGTTACATTTGGTTTTTGATATCAATCAATGTTTCAAATGATATTCCAAGATGCAGTGTCAAAGTCATGATGAGACTCTCATAATCAAATCTCAATATGAATGAACTTAAAATGACTAGTTAATAATAAAATGTTTCATTCAAAGATAATGTGCAGAATAACAGTACTTCTTCACAATATGACCGCCGGTGACTCACCGGTCGGCACTGGCTGTCGTACCGATAGGGGATTGGTCACTTAGGTGTACCGGAAGTACGTGACCAATCCGAGGTTACGTGGTAAGGCCGAGGGCGCCTTGCGGACAGAACCCTTCCGGCGTGAGAGCACGCAACATGTTCGTTCTCCGCATGTCGACGTCCGATGAAACCCTAAGGTAGAGAGATGTGTTGCGGGATGTGAGTGTCGATAGTGCGGGTTGAGACGCGGGGTAAGCCGTCGTTGAAGGGAACTTTAGCGTTTGGCCCCGCCGATGCCAACGCATCGGCGTGGGACCGAGACGTACCAGACACCGGAGCAAGCAGTCCGCCGGCTTCAGAATAAAGCCATGATAACAAATGTGGATCGTCGTTCGTGTCACTCATTTATCGTGCACCGTGGAACCGAGGATCCTCCGCCGCCCCTTGGCTGGAGACCTCGGAATCCGGTCACAACATTTCTGCCCATTTATATAGAATTGTCTACATTTAATGAACAAGGGCCCTGCACTAATTTATAGGCATAATAATGTTTCTATGACTGTCAAACATACTTTTAAAACGTTGTGTTTTTTCAAAATTTTTGACGCATGTTTTGATCATCCTATTTTTAGTTTCACTGGACATTTTAAGTGATTTGGCTGATAGTGACTTGCATCTTTATGGATCTCAAACTTAATCTTTTAAACCATATGATCGAATCTCATTACAACGAACACCAAGGGTCCGATAAAATTTTAAAAAACCTTCGTTATAACGAAATTTTCGTTGTAACGAGATCTGATTACAATTGCGATTTACTTATGGCGAGGATTCAAAAATATTTCATAATAATGAAAAATTCGTTATGACAGTATTCATTATAACGATATTCGACCTGCCTAATTTGCATTTTTTAACTTCAAGCAAGATTTCATCGCAAACTCACTACGCAAGCGTACACCACAAACTTTAGAAAACAGTAATTTCTCATTCAAAATTTCCAAAAATTTATCGAATTCTTCACCAACCAAAATTTCAAAAAATAAAATAAAACAAAATAAAATTTTAAAAAAATATATAAACACCTCTGAAATCCGCCTCTCCGCTCCACATTCCAGTTAACAGCCTCAATTAATCCTCCTTTATTTACTAGCCAATTTGCTAACAACATCTCCCACATGCCAGGGTGGAGCACCCAATCCAGATATTGCACTTTCTTTGCACAATTCTTAACCCAAACCGGTTATCTCCACACAAAACTAAAAAATAAAAAAATAAAAAAATAAAAACCAAAAGACCCAATTAATATCTTAATCAACCAAAATTTACCAAATCATCACCATAAACACCAACTAATTCCATTTTCCTTCCCTTAACTTCATTTGACCTTTCCAGATGTCAGCATTCGGGCGTGGACCTAAAATAAATTAAATATAAGTAGAGTTTCTCACGAAATGTTCAACTTAATGTTATTTTATGTATATATTTAACCCTAAAATGTAAATACTTTATACAAAATTTTACAACATTTTTCTATATCAAAATTTTTCATTTATAACAAAAACTACGCTAAGTTTTGTTTACAAACAGTAAAGCCGGTACAAATGAGCATTGGCAGTGATAATGAGTATGCATATAGATTAATTTATAGATTAGAGCTTGAAAGGCTTAATAGAAGTTTTTAAACAACACCTGCTTGACGTCAAGTACTTGACTGGCATGTCAACTATAACTAGACAACAACAACGACGATAGAGTTCTTGTTTGTTTGTTGCGGGGTTTGTTGTTTATGATAAGTCTTCCGCACTGTAGAATGATGAACGAAGGGATGGAGTTAGTTCCTCCTCTTGTGCTAATGGTGCGTATAAACCGCCTGGGCCGACGTTTCGGTAAACTCCTGGAGATAGGAATCTGGAAAGAGGTAAACATACTAACTTAGTATATTATATGGTTTAGAAAAATAATTTTTTTTAATTTTTTTTTTTTAAATATAAAGCAGAAAAAGTTTTTTTAGACAAAATACGAAAAATTCTTCATTTTTTGGAAAAATATGAAATTTTTTTCAGAAAAAATTGAAATTTTTTTCAGAAAAAATTGAAAATTTATCATTTTTTTTTTTTAGAGAAATGGAATATTTTTTTAGGTAAAGCAAGAAATTTTTTTGGAATTTTTGTAAAAAAATGATTTTTTTAAATTTTTGTGTCAGAAGTTTTTTTTAAAATTGTAAAAAAAAAACTTAAAAAAAATTGTTTTAAAAAAAAATTTTATAAAAAATTTTTAAAAAAAATTATTTAATAGCAATATAATAACATTTTTTTTTTAATAGTATTAAGGTTTTATACTTGTAAAGTAAAATTGTAAAATTTGAAGTTTTACAAGGAAAAATTAATACGACTTTATATTTTGTAACGAAAACTTATTAGAATGGATATTTTATAAAAAAAAATTTTACAAAAGAAATTCAAATAATTTTCCTGTATTTGTTTTAAAATATTTTTTTCTATTTAATCTACAAAGCGTTTTTTAAAAATATTTTTCTAACATTTATAATCAGTAAAAATTTAAATATTTCATACTACCGTAAATTTTTTTTATTTTTCTAGCAAAATGAGTAGACTTTTACTTTTCTAATTAAATTAATAAAAATTTACTTTTCTCCTACACAAATTAGCAAAATTTAAAATATTTCCTAGCTAAATGAGCAAAATTGCATATTTTCCTACAAAAATGTGTAAAATTTTACTTTCAAATTAAAACAAAATAAATAAATTTTCCATTTTCCATTAACAAAATCATAAAATTTCAATTTAATTTCACAATTCAAATATTACTAAGCACTAACTAAACTTTCAAATATTTCACACATACAAAAAAAAATAAAACCATCTATACATGTCTACCGCACAACCAATCATCAAATTACCAATCTCCCATTACACTTCCTACAAAAAAAAAAAAGAAGAAAAAATTACCTAGGTTCATTTTTCGTTTTCGACATAGACGGAGTGGCCACGGCATCGAGTAAAATCACAGGTGGAGATTCTTCCAACGTCACCCTCCGTTTCGGGTAACTCAACGGCCAACAAGTGCCAGTCCACAAACACAGTGAAACAACAAGTCCCAAACATATCAATATTAAAAGCCCGCCGCCGACCACAGCGAGCAAAGCGTGCGTCGACGCCGGCCAAGGCCGCGTAGCTAAGGAACACGCGCCAAACACTATCAACACGACACCCACCGTCGCCAAAACACCTCCAAAACTCAGGATTGAGCATTGCAGACAGAAAACCCAACCTTTTCTCAATCGACGGTTTCCACTTCCCACTTCCGGTGGCATAATTAATTTTTTCTTATAAATTTTTCAATTTTCTATTCCCACCATGCCCGTACATCCCGATAGAGGCCGTGCGTGACCTAGAATAAATAGATGGAGTGATTACGACAAATTATTTCGAATTTTTGAATTTTTGGTAATTTTTTTTTTACCCTCATTTGAACCTCATTTTCCTGTGTCGAATGTTGTGGATGCTGCTCTGCACGGCACGACTCATCTTTCTCAATGACGTCATTTAGCGTCACCGTTTATTAAAGTCCAAGTAGGTGTGTGCATGTTGATTGAATAAATAAAAGGATTTTCCTAAAATATGGTGGTGTAGAGTAAACTCGACCTTCTCGCCGTATTCATTTGCAAAAATTTCCAATATCATCACTTGGCGCCACTGTCAAATTAATTAAAAATTTATAATTTCGAATTTTATAATAAACTTATTCCTCCAATTTCATTTTATCTCCAAACAACGACGTTAACGATTAATCATCTTCCCGTTTATTTTAATCGTGGTCAATAACGGTGCTTGTATCCATAGCAACCGACTTCATTTTCCAGTTCATTTCGAATCCCAGTCGACTTTCGACGTGCTGTTTCTCATATTTAACACACCGTGTCCTCGCGGTAGATAACTGATGTGCGATGACGTCAATGGCAAATCTATTGCTTGGTTGGCTGAGAGTTTAATGGAGTCGTCGAGAAACTTCTAGTAGCATACTGAACATTCCAAGAGGGTTGAAATATGTCTCACCAACGACCATTCTCATCAAATTTTCGTCGTTTCAAACCACGCACCACGTTATTCGGAGACGTTTCACCCGATTCGAATGACATGTTCGGATTCGACGACCCATCTTGGACTTTTCCCAGAAGTAGAGTAAGAAATTTTTACATCTAATATTAGAAACAGACTCCTGTTTCTTTTTTCGGTTGGTTTCTAGTTTCATTTATTCCGTCAATTTAAAAAAAAAATTTAAAAAAATTTTAAAGGAGGAAAAACACAGGTTTTTTAATCGAATTTTATATACCGTTATTGCATCACGGCTATTGTGAAAATCGATATTTTCAAGGTCGCCTCATCACTTCCACGTATTGTGAGTTAAATTTTCATCATTTTAAGTGTTTTTTTTATACTTCCCTTTCAGAACACGAGCAGAATTTATTATAACGCTCCGAAAAAAAACAATCTCGAACTTTCTCGACTCCAAAACCAAAAAAAAAAAAAAAAATTTAAAATAAAATCTTTTTTTTTTAAATTTCAGGTAAAAATTGACATTTAGAAATCATTATGAAAAAAAAATATTTTTTTTGAAGTTTTACTTTTTGTTTTGATTTGTTCCTGTTATTACAAAACGGGCAGTCAACATACTTTTGACAAGAAAGTCGTTTCGTTGCCAAGTTGAGTCATATCGCTTGTTCTCTTGCCAAGAATTTCCTCATTCACGTGACGAGCCCACGTCAAAAGGTTTGATTGGAGTTTGAAATCTTAAAAACTTGCCCACAATCAAAATTCCATTTCCCCTCGTCTGCTGGTCTGGAAAAGGTAAGAAAATATAGTTCCCTAAGATTTGGCTTTGCAGTCCACTTTTTGCACGAAATGAGGTGAGTCGAGAGGAAATGGGAAGAGAAATTAGTTTAAATTGCATAATGCATAGATATTTATAAAAGTAGGTCACCTGTGAAGTGAGAGAAAAAAGCTATTACATTACTTAGCGCCCTTCCTTTGTGTTTTAAGCATTGGTGCATTGATTTACGTAGTTGATGGTCATGTGTGTGTAAAATCAGACTGAAAAAAGGAATTTAATGTAAAATAAGTGGTCAAGGATGAGAAGTCACTTTTGTTTTTAAACTACGCATGCGTTTATAGCGTTTTGGTGAATCATAGTGAAGGGAAATAGGAAAAGTGACCAAATTTGTAAGTTTTATTGTTTTTTTTTTATGGTGTGACAAAATTATTAATTTTTATTTTTTTAAATTAATTTTAAAAAAATTTATAATAATTAAATTTGTTGTAACGAACAAATGTGCGTTACATTTACGGTTTAAACAAACGCTTTCCGGTAAATTTTTTAAAGTATTTTTACAATCTTAAATTAGATTTTACAATAAATTTTTATTTCTAATTTTTAAAATTTTTTTTCAATACTGTATGTAAATTGCATGGAGTCAGACATAACCTGTCTGGCTCCTTATGTAACACATATCACAATTACATAAAAGGTAAATTATATTTTTTTCTATTCTATAATAATGATATTGTTACACAACTTTGTAATAATAGCCAATTTCGATGATTTTCAAACTATATTTTGGATTTTTGGGTTAGTGATACTGGATCAATCAAATCTCATTAGTAATAGTGGGACAAGAGGAAGTTTCCCATTGAATGAGGCAAGGCCACTGTATCAATATAGCTACACCCATAGACTTTGTGTCCTATTTATCCTTTATGGATAAATAAGGAGAGCAGGATTCTCATTGTGGAATTCTCTGAAATGGTTACAATTATTGATTGAAGACAATTTGTCTCATGACACAAGCAGGGTGTTCTAGCTGTAATGTTTGACAGAATAGCTGTCATTGGCTCACGTCCAAGGAATATTTAATGTGGAAATTGGATCTTCTTTGAAGAACAAAGGACAAAAAAAGTTGCAAATGGATGTGTAGAGGCGAGCATTTCAATTACGGTACTTCTGTTATTCTAGAAATTTCCTCCTGATGTAACAATAGATCAGGATTACGTCATCAATTTTGACTGGTTAGATTGAAACTGAAACTAGAAACAATTGTATTATAAGACACAGGAATTTGTGAAAAGATGAATTTTTTGATGCAAATGATTGATTTTTTTTTTTTTTTCGTTTTCAGTTCGCTTCCAGTTCGTTCGACTCTCCTCGCTCCAACATGAGACCCGCATTTCGTTCCCGAAACTTCGACGACGAGCCATTTTTTCGCAATCGGCGCTGGATGGAGGAGGACGATCCACGAATGGGACGTCGACACTCCCCTGAATCGCAGCACTCTCCAACTCCGTCGGGGAGTCCCGGCTCGCAGTCGTTTTTCCGCTCCATGGACGGCAACGGGGGAGTACCGATAAGAGTTAAACACGAAGGCTCGTCGCGATCCAGCACGCCTTCGAACGAAGAGGACCCGGAGTCCCCCGTTCCGGCACCGGGCGTCGAGAAACACCCGGGTGTCTCGTCCAAAGTGAACTCGGGCAATCCACAGACGGCCAAACGCCAACCGAAAGTGCACCATATTCCCATAAGAGTCGAAGCGAGGGACTCGGAAGTGCACGGACATCAAGAACCGACTCCACAGAAAGCAAACTTTAAGGCACCGTCGCCTCAACCTCAACCTCAACACGCAGCCCAACCCCAACACCAACCCCAACCCCAACCTCAACCTCAACCTCAAGCCCAAGCCCAAGCCCAACACCAACCCCAACACCAAGCCCAAGCCCAACCTCAACATCAACCCCAACCGGCAGCTCAACCTCAACCTCAACCGCAGACGCAGACGCAGTCGCCGAAAGCCGTTCCGCGGAAAGGCAAATCCACCGTGCACATCATTCCACTGCAAGTGAACGGTGAAGCGAAGGAGGGCTCGAAACCGTCTTCGCCAGAGGTGAAGCCGGCGACGCCGCCGGCGTCCGAGAAACCGAATCAAATGAATGTGATAGAAAACACTTTGCTAGAACTGGAACGGTTCAGACCACGAGTGGAAACGTTCAGCGGAACCCGAGCCGAGAAGGAGTATTTGTACTTGGACGAGATGTTGACCAGACATTTAATTAAGTTAGATAATATAGTTGTGGAGGGCAATGGAGGACTGAGGGCGGCCAGGAAGGCTGCTATTAAGAAAGTGAATGAATGCATTCACACTTTGGAGGCGAACGTAGTCGATGCTCGGAGTGAAGTCGTCGAGAGGAAGGAAGAGGCACAGAAGAACAGTGTGGAGGAGAAAATGGAAATGGAGGGTGAAGAAAAGGATTCTGGGGAAGAGAAAATGGAGGTTGGCACCAAGGAAGAGGCTGGGGGAGTCGATGCAGGAGCGAAGAATGAAGGGGAACAGAATTCGGAGGAATCGAACGGAAAAGCAGAGGAAAATGTGCAAGTGATTGAAAACAATGAACAAGAGACTGAGAAACAGATTGAGTTGTTCGATAAAACTCGGGAAACGAGCAAAGATGTCGATATGGAAGATGCAAGCCGGGAAACGGCTGAGAAGTGTGAAACTGAAAAAATGGACTCGGAAAGCAAGGATGAAAGTGAACCAAAAACCTTTACTACAACAATAAATTTGCAAATCACGTGAAGTGGTGGTATTACTGACATTGTTGCTTTAACTATTTTTTAGTTGTTTTTTTCCTTTTCTGTGATTTGGGGAGTTTTTTCTTCTTTGTTTAAATTTCCCAAAATGCTGAGTAAGAGGGCTTGATTGAGGTTTTCGAAACCAAAGAGGTGAATTGTGTTCACGTGACAATTTTAATGCTTAATTTTATATGTGTTATGAAATTTTTTTGTTTTTCTTATTTTATAAAAAATTATTTATTGGAAAAAAAATAATTATGTAATTGTTGTGTGATACATCAAAGGGCTTGTAGAGTTTAGAAGTTCAAAACTTGTATAAAATGGCTTAAGTTTAAGAATTTTGTTGAAATAAAATGTTGTGGTGAAACCTGAACATTGGCTTGAATTTAGGTCTTGCAACATAACTGAGGTTATATTTAGATACATGAAAAATCAGTGAGCAGCCAAAAAATAAATAAAATAAAAGTAAATCTAAATGCCATGTTTTTTAAAAATAATTGTTAGAATTTGTAAGTTTTGTTTGGTTGTTTTTTTTTTATTTTAGTAGTAATAAAGTTTAAATTATTTAAATCAAACGTTTTGGAAGTTATTAGTTTGTTTACAAAAAAGTGGGGTATTTTTAGAGTTGTGTTATGTAACTGGAAATCTATCATCTTATTTCAGTAAGTAAAAATTAGAAATAATTAGTTAAAGTAATTTATAATTATATTTTTAGGTTTTTAAAAGTGATTGCGTCAGTTTTTTCGCTTTTCTCACTACACGTGTCAAATAATGTGACGTCATGATTGAAGTACAGCGTATTGGATTATTTCCGCTCTACTTAGATGAAATTTTAGTTAAGGAGATTGCAACATTTCCTTTTTATTTTCATTGAAAGAATGCTACTAAAATCCAGGAATTTCATCATTATCTGAATAGCAATGCGGAACAAAATAGCGTTGCTTAGTTTCTAAATGCTGTTAAACAGGAAAACTGCAACAGTGACTACAGTAGAATCCCACTAATACGAATTAATTGGGTTCGACCCATCTTCTGATTATTGAATTTTCGGATTAATCGAATTTTTCGTAATAAAATAGATTTTTTTCACTTATTTTTGCACCACAAAATTAACCCTCCGAGTACCGACGAAAAAAAAACAACAGAGACTTGTGCATGTGCACGTTTGTCACACCCAAATTTAACCTTGGATGAGAAACCCCTGTGTTTTAGCAGGTTCCTATCACCTTCAGAACCCTTATTAGGGGTAGAAAATTAAGTAAACAAGGTCATTTGACCTTTAAAGACCTTTTTATAAAGTTAATTATTACAAAACAAAAGTGAAACTATAATGCTGGATTACTGTATGTGCATTGTTTTAAATACAGGAAAGCCCAACAGAGTTTTAAGCTGGACTCGTAAGGGGCAGAAATTTCCAAAGTTCAATTTTCTTTATGAGTAGTTTAAATGACACAAAATTTCAGAATAACACACTTTACTAACAAGTAAACGAAGTCTCATAATTGAATTCTCAATGCTGTATTTGATTGATTCACTCTTGCACTTCTCGTTTATGGTTCCAATATATTCAAGTCCTCTTATGTGATTTCCAGTCTTCAATTTCCATAAAGAATCATAATTGGAGTGGCCCAATAAACTCATGCCACAATTTTCGGAAATTTCAGAATAAAATACATTTTCAAACTCATGTTTTGTCTTTGTTTAGATTAGGTACATATTTCTATAGAATCACTAAAGAAACTCAATCCATCTTTGGTGATTTCAACATTTTTTTTCATTGAAAGACTCGCCATACTGATCTATCATTTTCACAATGCTCAAGATATTCGCACTCACTTTCGAAATAAACAAGACTTCTTTCATCATAAACTTCACGTCTTCATTTTGGGTGATTATTGTTATATCACCATAATCCTGGCTTTGACTTTTCACTTGGTGTTCGGCTATGTTAATCGAATTCCGTATTCAATAAAATTCTTCATTGAATTCCGGTCAGGCTTCGTGTGGCTCATATCTCCGGAATCCATTACCAATCTGAATCTTGATCAATTTTGTTTGTCTCCACCATTCGCTTGATTCAAATCTGGAATTTTGATAAAGTTCGGCTTCCTCGCGCAACAGAGCATCAGAAGCTTGACTTGCAGCACATAGCGCAACTGCTCAAATCATTCGAATCAGTTTGGCGGGTTTCGTCGCCCTTATTCCTGCATGAGTTTTTAGTTTTCATCGATCGATTCAATGGGCTGTTATATTTCTTGATTACCATAAATAAAGTGAAGAAATGAAAAGTAAAAAACTTACCTTATTGTAGTAATAATTCGTTTGTTTTAACTATAATACATTAAAGACAATAACATTATTAGGATTATCCATTTAATTGGGGGTACCAAACCAAACCAAATCTGCAGCAAAAATTAGCAAAATTTACTTCACTTATTTGCATCAAATTTTGCTTAACTGAGGCTATTACCTGAGTAGTAAATCATAGAAGATTCATTTGGTAACAAACACAAAAGATTCAAATGATGTAGTAATTTTTAATTTTTTTTATATTTCATAATTATTTTAGATAAATATTTATAAAAAACATTTTTAACAAAAATATTTTTTTCATCTGTCCCAAAATTAATCGAAATACGTACAACTCAAATTTGTTGCTAGTAATGCAATATTCTGAGTTTTCTTTAATTAAAAAAGGCAATCTTACGTTTTAGACTTCCCCACATATATTTATTAAAGCAAACCAATTATTGTTTACTTCCAATGTGGTGAGTAAATTTCAATATCCTCAAATCTTCAACATAATTTACCGTAACCAAGAATGGTTTGACCATAGGTCTACGGTTTGACAACAAAAAGGGATTTTGTGTAAAAGCATGACCCTTTACTGTAGGGGGTCGTGGTAGTAAAAGTGGGGTTAATCTCATGACGGGTGGGTTGGAAGTGTTTTTTTTCTTTTTCTTTTTTTTTTGGGGAGGGGGGGGGGGAGGGGGCGCACTACACCTAAGTTCGGCGAAACCGGTAATAAAAAAATGGATTTAATATTTCGCTTTTTTCCTATAATTTTTGGCAAAAGTAAAAATTCACGACTTTTTGCCATATTTTACAAGTCTAGTTATTTTAATATTTTTACAAGGGGAGGGGCCCGGAGGGGGTGTAAGGACATCTTGTCGAATGCCAATATGGTGCACCATTGTTAGGGGATTTGACGTAAAATGAGATGATTTGAGTTTCACCACGCGAAGCGTGGGATGGGGTATTACCCTTTTTAATAAGTCTCGTTTAAAATTGAATACATTTCACAAATTTTTTTTTTAAAACTATTACTTAGGTTTTACAGTTTTGCGAATTTTTTCGCTATTTAGCAAAGTTTTTCGACCATTTTCGTTACTTTTTCGTCAATTTAATAGTTTTGGACATTTTTTTTGGCATGTTTTAAAATAGCTTTTGTCATTTTTCATAGCCACGTGACGTCGTTCGACCCTTTAACTTGGCTTACTATATAAGCCACTTTTATTGACAATAAAGATAGTTCAATCTTGACATTTGACTCCTTCTTGCGTTCCTTTAGCTTACACGGGCATTTTTTGCTATTCCCCCCACATTTTTTGATACGAATTCTATAGGCGAAACGAAGGGGACTTTATAAAAATGAATCAGTGTCACTGGTTTTGTGTCCGAATACAAATCGTCTTCTCAAATCTATAATTTTTTGGAAAAAAATTAAAAATTTATGCGATTTTTGGCAACATTTTTGGCAATTTTTGGCAATTTCTGGCGAAATTTTGATCAAATCTTGGCCGAATCGTGTCCAAATCCCACCGAATCATACAAATTTCGGAAGGTTCTGAATCAATGCCATTTAATTTTGCTTGTATTGTAGTCTACCCTCGCCTACAAGCCACCCTCTGAGAAGCAGTCTGGTGTCTGGTTAACAATGTGGAAAATGTAGGATTAAAGGATTATCAGAGTTAGGTCAGGCTTATGCAAACCCCACCCTTCCACAAATTTCAGTATTCCTTCCACGTGACCCAAATTCACCGCATTTTATATAACTCGTCTCAGTTTACAAACGAAATGGCAAATTTACAAATATCCTCCATGAT
>JAQIXT010002123.1:0-12148 GCA_034700445.1 Stenotaenia linearis
TGAAGAAAGTCCTCGATCGGTTTTACGAGAATTTTCTTCATTTTGTCCAATTTTTCTTGCGATAAGTGAATTTTCTTGCGATAAGTCGATTTAGGCTTGATAACTGGTGTTTGTTGCTTCATGGGTCGTTCTTTGTACCTGAAATTAGATAAAATGTGAAATAATAATTTTTGTCGATAAAATACGAAAAAAGTGTTAAAAGTTCGTTAATTATATGTAAAATTTAACGTTTTTGTATGAAAAATGATATTTTATGTAAAATTTAACGTTATTTTACACGAAATTTAAAGTTTTTCAATGACAAATGTGATTTTACGTTAAATTTTAACGTTTTTTCAATGAAAAATGTGATTTTGTGTAAAATTTTAACGTTTTTTCAATTAATATTGATGATTTTACATGAAATTTAACGTTTTTTCAATGAAAAACGATAAATTTATCCAAATTTAAACTTTTTTCAATGAAAAACGTGAAATTTTAAATTAAATTTAACATTATTTTACGTAAAAACAATAATATCCGTAAAATTTAGAAAAAAATCAAAATTCCAGACAAAATTTAACATAATTTTACAAAAAAAATCATATAAACGTTGACATTGTGTATGAAACTGACATTTTACAATAAATTCAACGTTATTTCCACGAAATTTAACGTTTTTTCAATAAAAAGTGATAATTTTACACAAAAACAATAAAATTTCACGAAATTTAAGCACAAAAATCAAAATTCAACGTGAAATTTAACGTAATTTTACAAAATTTACAAAAAAAATCTAAAATTTCTCATAAAAACAACAAAACCCACCTTTTATCCTCCATCGACTCGTCTCTCCCACACTCCCGATCAACTTGGGTACTAGTCGGGTACTTGAACGCACCAAAAACCTCATCATTCCCATAATTCGCACTCGAAATGATCGGCGACAACTTATACTCCATTTCCTCGTCTTCATCGTCACTTTCCCACTTCGTTTTACCGATTATCGGCGACCCGGGCGCAAAATCCTCGTCTTTGTCCACATTCTGACTATTAATACTCGTAATAATCGGCGACAAACCTCCGTCGTCGTCTCCAAACACCGAATTTTCATCTCCAGAGTCGTTTTTAACCCTTTTAGACCCGTTGTGTATAATCGGCGACGGACAATTCTCGTCATTTTCACCAATTTCTTCATAAAAAACTCGTTTTTCGCCGTTCGATAGTGAAATTCGTGAATTTTCTTTGTTTTTCTTGTGACTTTCGTACGAATTCCTGCTGTCGTTGATCAAATCGAGGAGCACGTCGTCACTAAAGTCGAATTTCGTTATTTTCCCGCGACGTTTCCACCTTTTTTCACATCTTTTTGGTGTGCTGAACAAAAAATCGACCGATTTTCCATTTTTAAGACGCAAATTCGGCGTTTTAACCTAAAAAACGTAAAAATTTTCAAAAATTCGACTCGAATATCGGAAAAATCGACTTATTCACGTGCAAATCGCTGAATCCTTCAACACACGACGTCTCGTCGGCGTCCAATTCTAACAAAATAAATCAAAAAAATTAAGTTTTTCATCGAATTTTTGTTTTTTGTAACTTTACTCGGCGTCGCCGTCGAACTCGTCCATGTTAATCCGGTTCCGTTAAATTTCGGACGCGGCGTGCTTATTTCCGTCGGTGAAAACCGAATTTCGTCTCCAACTTGACATCTAAAATTGAAAATTAATAATAAGTCACTGCGAGCAATTCGAATCGAATGTTTACCTTTGATTCTTATCGCTAAAACTCGAATTTTCCATGCGATTTAAGATGTTTTCATTTAATCTCAATCCTAACCCCGACGTAGAGCCGCAATCTTCGTTTTTAAAATACATTTCAGCTAATTCTCCACCGGTTTCATCGTATTTCACAAACTAAATTTCCTTCGTAGTGTTTCGCACAGCGCGCTCCATTCGCCATTATAATTCTGACGCCTGTCCGACTCCCTTTGAATTCTGGGAGAAATAAACCAAAATGTTTTTTTTAAAACATTATAATATCAGAGTAGATGAATACCTTCCCTGAAAAAAGTCTAAAAATATTTATTGTTCAATGAATAAAGTAAAAAAGTGATAAAAATTGAGTCTACTTTTGATTTTTGATTAAAGTTCGCTGATTTTAGTGAAAAAATTGATGACTTGTGAAATATCATTTAATAATAGTTCGTAAATGAAAACTTTTTCTTTTAAATTTAAGATTCAGATTTATAGTCAATCAATAAATTATTAAATTATTTTCCACAAATTCTATCGACTGTTTGACTCCTCTTTGTAACTCGATCGTTGCAAAGATGTATAATGAAGACAAATCATCAAAAAAATAAATTTTATTAACAAATTTCTTCATTTTATTCGTTTCCGAAAAATTCACTATCCGCCATAGACATTCTACGAACATGTCCGACTCCGCTTTGTAATTCGAACATGTTCGAACACGAAAAAATCAAAAAAACAAACAAAAACACAGATTTACCATCAAAAAAGGGATTTCGATTTTATTTATTCGTTTCATGTTAATTCCGAAAAATTCACTATCCGCCATAGACATTCTACGAACTGTCCGACTCCTCTTTATAGTTCGGACATGCATCAACACACAACACAATCAATTATCATCAAATAAGAGATTTTTAGTCAATAAATCAGTCAGTTTTATGTTTTATTTCTATTTTTTTATTTATTATTTGTAGGGATAGCGCGAACGCAGTCCCCACTAACAAAAATTACGCGCCCGAGTTACCCACGTTTGGGGCAATCGCAAGGGTCAACCCAAACGTAGTGCAATGTAAGGGTCTCACCCTGGGACTACCTCCTTATGGATCAAGGTAAAGTCCTGCGCCAGGTAAGTATGCTTAAGCGCCGTTCAACCTACGAGGCAAACGACTATTTTGCCCTTAACGCCATTGCTACTTTAAAACGTTTTATTAATTATTAATTCGAGTTTTGGATTTATTGTAAAGTTTTTGTTATTTTTATACTTAGACTTTATCGTTTTAATTATTTGTTATGGGTTTTGTTAAAGTTTTTTTATGTATTTGTTTATAAAATTAAAAGTTCGTCGTTTTTAGATTTGTTGGTTAAAAACGCGACATCTGGTGGCGGTTTTGTGAAAGTGTTTTATGCTTTTTTGTTAAAAAATGATGAATAAAGTTCGGATTTGTTGTTTTTGTTTGTTTATTTTAATTAGGAATTATTTTTATAAATGAAAATTACGATTTTGATGTAAAAGTGGCGACTGGCAATGTAATTGGCGTAATTTATTCGTGACGTCATCCCGCACGAATATCAATATCACAACCAGACGTGTCCGAGCAAAACAGAGAGTTAACACGCGCTAATTGGGGGATTTAATTGACTTCATTGACTTTTATTATGATGTCAAATGAAGACAAACAAAGCGAAAACCGAAAACGAACCAACGCGAGCGAAAAAACCGAAACTTCGGCAAAAATTTCGAAAAATGACGACTTTAAGAGTGTAAAAACGTCCATTTTACAAAATATGAGACAAAATTCGACAAATTCTGTGAGTTTTCCCTCAAAACAGTCGATTTTTAGCGAAAAAATGAAAGCCGCCATTGAAGAAGGCGAAAACATCATGATGGCCGCCACGCCGGTTTTGGGAAAACCCGATTCGGACGATTTTTACGGTTTGCCGAAAAAAGTTAAAGATTTGCTGGAAAAACATCAGGGAATCACGGAATTATACGGTAAATGTTAATTTTTGGTGTTTAAATGAAGTTTTGATTTTTTAAATTTTTTTCCGTTTAGAATGGCAAGATGAGTGTCTGCGTTCGCCGTCCATTTGCAACCGCTCGAATATGGTTTTATGTTTACCCACGAGTGGAGGAAAGACGTTGATTGCCGTTATTTTGATTTTGAAGGAGTTATTGTGTCAAAATTGCGATGCAGTTTTGGTTTTACCGTTCGTTTCCATCGTGCAAGAGAAGGTTTTGTGGTTTTAGGTGGTTTTTTCGTGGAAAAATGAGTGAAAATGTGTTTTTTCGTGTTTTAGGTGCGGGAAATGTCGCCGCTCGCGATTGATTTGGATTTTTATGTCGAGGAATATGCGGGGAGTAAAGGGCAGTTTCCGCCGAGGAGAAAGAGAAAGAGGAGGACGGTTTATATAGCTACGATCGAGAAAGCACATTCGTTGGTGAATAGTTTGATCGAGAGCGAGAGGTTGAAGGAGGTTGGGTTGGTGGTGGTGGATGAGGTGAGGTTTTTGTGGCGGTTGGAGGAAAAAAAGGGTGAAAAGGATGTTTGTGATGTGAATAGTGGTCGAAAATGATTTGAATTTAAGGAAATTACATCGATAATGTGTTGAATTTAAGAAAAAATTGTTAAAAATGATTAAAATTCATCGAAAATTTGTTAAAAACTCAGATTTTGACGGTTTTTTAAATCGATTTTATCAAAAAATGGACAAAATTTGCAAAACAATATCAAAAATTAGTAAAAATTATCATGTGTAATCAGAAATGTTAAAATTTAAGAAAAAAATGGCTCAAATTCATCAAAAATTTGTTAAAAATCTCAAAAAATGTCTAAAATTTAAGAAAAAATCGCTAAAATCCTTTTAAAATTTGTTTATAACCTCAAAAGATGTTTATTAAGACGATTTTTTGATCGTTTTTTAATCAATTTTAACAAAAAAGGGACAAAAATTTAAAAAAATATCAAAAATTTATAAAACTAATCAAAAAGATGTCAAAAATTTATAAAATTTACGAAAAATTTTGTTAAAACATCAAAAAATGATCATTTAGTTAATTTTATATCGATTTTAAACCAATTTTCACGATTTTTCATCGACTTTCATCCAAATTTCTCCATTTTTCATCCATTTCAAACCAATTTCCACAATTTTCATTAAACTATTAAAATTCCAAGTTGCACATGGTCGGCGACGGCGATCACCGCGGGGCAACACTAGAAAGCACACTAACAAAACTCAAATACATGAACAGTAAGTCCAAAAATCAAATTTTCAAAAATTTATCAAAAATTTCAATTTTTTAAATTTTTTCAGCCGGAATTCAAATAATCGGAATGAGCGCGACATTGGGCAACACAAACGACATCCAAAACTTCTTAAACGCCGACATTTTTCAAGGAAACTTCAGACCTGTAATAAAAATTAATTTTTTTAAAATTTTTATAAAATATTTTTCGATTTTTTCCGATTTTTTCAATTTTTTTCCGATTTTTTTTCATTTTTTTCAGGTCGAATTGAAGGAATACATAAAACTCGAGAATAATTTGATGGAAATCGATCCGAGACCGGTCGCGACCGAGGAAAAATTTCAGTTTGTCAAGAAATGTGTGTTTTCGGTAGGAAATTTGAGGAAATTTGATGATTTTTGATGTTTTTTTGTGATTTTGATTTTTTTTTTGCGTTTTAGAACGTGAAACCAGTGAATTGTGGGAAAACGCAGGATCCCGATCAGATTGCGGGGTTGGTGCTCGAAGTTGTGCCCGGAAATTCGTGTTTGGTGTTTTGTCCGACGAAGAAAAATACGGAAAATGTCGCCACATTGATTGCGCAAGGAATGCCCGAGTAGTTATTTGTTTTTTTTGTTTTTTTTTTGGTGATTTTTGATCGTTTTTGTTGTTTTTAGGTTGAAATTGATGGAAAAAGAGGAGAAATTGATAATTTTTATTGGAAATTGGAATTTTAATGGAAAATGTGAAGAAATTAGTGATAATGCGAGGAAATTGTGAAAAATGAATGAAAAAGTGATGGAATGTATGAAAAGTCAATGGTTTTATTGTTTTTTCTTTGGTTTTTTGCGTTTTTAAAGCAAATTTCATTCATTTTTCACATTTTAAAGACAAATTTCGTCGAATTTTACATTTTTAAGATAAATTTCATAGATATTTTATAGTTTTCACTCATTTTTCACATTTTTCTTACGATTTTCACTCATTTTTCACTTTTTTCGCTGATGTTTAAATTTTTTCTGTTAAATTTTCACCGATTTTTGAATTTTTTTATCAATTTTTCACTTATTTTTACTCGTTTCATCCCAATTTCCATTTTTTTCTCTCTAGGTCACTCAAAACGCACAAAACAAATGAGAAACTCAGCCTTATTTCCTCTTTAAGAGAAGAAAACGGCAGCATTTGCAAAATTCTCAAGTTCACCATCCCGTTCGGCATCGCGTATCACCACGGTGGACTCACAATGGACGAACGCCGCCATCTTGAAGAAGCTTACTCAAATGGAACACTTTGTTGCCTCACTTGCACTTCGACGTTAGCCGCTGGTGTCAATTTACCTGCAAAACGGTGAATTTCACCCCTTTAAACCCATTTTAAATCAATTTTCATTTTTTAACCCTTTATTCACTCGAATTTCACTGTTTTAATCGTTTTGGACTCGATTTTCTTACTTTTAACCCTTTATTTACTCGATTTTCTTACTTTTAACCCTTTATTTACTCGATTTTCTCACTTTTAACCCTTTATTTACTCGATTTTCTTACTTTTAACCCTTTATTTACTCGATTTTCTTACTTTTAACCCTTTATTTACTCGATTTTCTCACTTTTAACCCTTTATTTACTCGATTTTCTCACTTTTTACCCTTTATTTACTCGATTTTCACTCTTTTAACCCATTTTCTTTCAATTTTTATCACTTTTAACCCTTTTATTGTCGAATTTCATCATTACTCAATGAAATTTCTTTAATTTTAACCCTTTTTTACTCTGTTAATTCAAATTTATTTCCCCAGTGTCATCTTGCGTTCTCCCTACATCGGAAAAGAGTTCTTGACCGTAAACAAATACAAACAAATGGTCGGACGTGCGGGCAGAACAGGAATCGATACATCGGGAGAATCGATACTCATCATTCAACCGGCAGACAGAAATAAAGTCGTCTGGGAACTTTTTAACACAAAAGATGAGAAATCACTCGCGAGTTGTCTACTTAATAGCGAAAAAGGGTTAAAAAGTTTAATTCTGAGTCTGGTTGGCCTTCAGGTATCGATTTTTTAATCATTTTGTCGATTTTTTTTTGATTTTGTTGATTTTCTTTAATTATTCAATTTTCTGAGATTTTTGAATCGATTTTTTTAATGATTTTCTGAGATTTTGAATCGATTCTTTGATTTTTTAATCGATTTTTTGATTTTTTAATCGATTTTTTATGATTTCTTTGACTTTTTTATTAATTTTTTTGATTTTTTTTTTAGGTGACGAAAACGATCAGCGATATCGATCGATTTTTATCGATGACGTTATTAGCGGTGCAGAAAGAAAGTTTTAAAGTCGATATGGTCGAGTTACGGACCAAAGCGATTAAAGACTTGATCAAGAACAGTTTGTTAAAGGCGACTTATAATGGAAATAATCGAGAGATTGAATGTGCAGTGCTGGCTGTGACGGAGTTGGGACGAGCTGCATTCAAAGGTTGTTTTATGGGGAAAAAACATGAATTTATGGGGAAAAAACATGAATTTACGTTATATTTTTGGTAAAAAATGGTAATTTACGTTACTTTCGGAATAAAAACGGTAAATTACGTTAATTTGTTAATGGAAATTGAAGAAAAACGTTAAATTACGTTAATTTATTAATGAAAATTGAAGAAAAACGTTAAATTACGTCAATTTGTTAATGGAAATTGAAGAAAAACGTTAAATTACGTTAATTTGTTAATGGAAATTGAAGAAAAACGTTAAATTACGTTCTATTTTTATGAAAAACGTTAATTTACGTTATTTTACGATCAAAAAACGATAACTTTACATCAAATTTAACGAAAACTCGACGAAATTCATCAAAAAACATAAAATTTACGTAAAATTGTACAAAAAAACTTTAAATTATGGAAAAAAATCCATTTTACGTTATTTAAAACATTTAACCCTTTCAGGTAGCATCGACGTCGATATCGTCAGTTTACTCCAACAAGACTTAACAACCGGACTCGACGGACTCGTTCTTCACAACCAATTACATTTACTCTACCTCGTAACACCGTACGAAACCGTAAAGAACATCTACTTCAGGCCTGACATCTTCCAAAATAAAGTAAATTTAATATAAAAAAAAATTAAATGGAATTAACGGTACCGAATCAGAGTTTGGAATTTTAAGCCTAATTTCGAAACTTAAGGCGGTACCAAGAAAAATCGATTTTTAGTTCCTATTTGTTGTTTAAAAATTAACAACAAATCTCAAGAAAAATTTACATTTTTTTTAAGAAAATTTTTTTTTTAATTTTTTTAATTTTTTTTTTTTTTTTTTAGTATATGAAGTTGAATCACGAAGACTCGATGGTTGCTAATAATGTTGGGATTCCTATGTCACATGTGACGCAGTTGGCTTGTGGGAAGAAGTTGTCGGTAATATGAAAAAAACGTGAAAAAAGTGTAAAAAATTGTAAAGGATTTGAAAAAATCGTTAAAAACGTTAAAATAATTGAAAATAACGGTAAAAGATTTAAGAAAACGTTAAAATAATTGAAAATAACGTTTTCTGCAATTTTTATCCGTTAAAATAATTGAAAATTTGAAAAATTTGGTTAAAAACGATAAAAGTCGTAAGATCGTTAGAAAGTATTGATAAAATTCAAAATTATTTGAAAAAAAATTATAAACCGTAAAATTTGAAATTTACAATTTAATTTTTTTTTCCAGAACATGGACACAGTCCACCGCTTCTACGTAACCCTAATCCTCCACGAACTATGGCGCGGAACCAACGTTTGGAACGTAGCAGAAGAATTCGAGCTCCATCGCGGAACCATCCAACAACTACTAACAAACTCGATCGGTTTCGCATCTTGCGTTTTCCATTTTTGTCAAGAATTACCTCAATTTTGGTCGTACAAAGCGCTTTTGGAGGATTTCGTCAAACAATTCGCTTACTGCGTCACCGCCGAACTCGTACCGTTAATGGAATTACCGTCCGTTAAACGCGCAAGAGCAGATTTGTTGTATAAAAACGGTTACAAAACGTTACAGGACGTCGCAAACGCTAAAGTCAACGATTTGGTTCGAGTCGTTGGTTATTTGCCGAGAAAAATTGCCGGTGAAATTATTGCTGCGGCGCAGGTATGACGTCATAAGTGTGAAATTTGATTTTTTTAAATGTTTTTTGTTGTTTTTTTAGATGTTGATTATTGAAAAGGCGAAGGATTTGCAAGAACAAGCTGAGGATTTGGTCGAAGGACTTCATTAATGTTGATTTTGTTCTGTTTTTGTATATTTTAGAGTTTAATAAAAGTCTAAATTTGTTTTTAAGTTTTTCAAATTTTTAATTTTCTTTGATTTTTTTTTTAAGTTAAAAACATGTAAAAAAAATACTTTAAAAAATCAAGTGAAGGATTAAAGACATTCAGAAAAAAAAAAAAAATTTAAGGAGAAAAATTAAGAAAAAATTATTTGAGTAATTTTGGTGAAAAATTGAGATTTTTAACCCAAAAATGCAATAATTTTGGTTAAAATTGCAGAAAAAAAATGATATTTGATTAGGAATGTTTATTTTCAAATTGTATTCTTGTTTTTTCAGTTCTTCTTTCTTATCAAACTCTTCTTTAATTGCCGTCTTTCGCACTTAACTTATCGTTGCTAGGCCAGTGGCACCAGTGGTTAGTGCTCTTATCTCTGGACGTTAGAGTTCTAGGTTCAAGCCTCGTCTTGGTTAATGATTTTTCTAATAAAGAAAAATTACGGTGCATCTTTAAAGAGAAATTAAAGATATGGATTCTTAAAGTTTGGTGTCTTGTTTGCATCTCTTCATTATTTGTGAGGATCATCTTGTGAGGTAAAAAAAAATGTTTTTTATATTTTTTATTAATTTTCTTGATTTTTTTTTTAGTTTCAGGCATTTGTCAAAGCTGAAAATGCTTTTTGAATTGATGGAGACGTTAGTCTTGATTTTGGTGGTTGAATTTGGTTCATAAAAAAAATCATTAATGAGGCGATGTATTGATTGAAATTGATCGAATGAAGTGTAAAATTATGAACTATTAGTGAATTTAGTTAAATTATGATGAAAATTGTATGAAAAAAGTCCAAAATTGTTTATAGTTCAATGAATAAAGTGAAAAAGTGATAAAAATTAAGTCTACTTTTGATTTTTGATTAAAGTTCGCTGATTTTAGTGAAAAAATTGAGTTTTAAACTTTTTCTTTTAAATTTAAGATCCAGATTTATAGTCGACCAATAAATCACTAAATTATTTTAATTTTTAAAAAAAGTTAATTTTGTTATAATTTTTAATTTCAATTTTTTATTCATAAAAAAGTTAATTAATACAAAACACTAATTTATATTGAAAAACAAAGAAAATCAAGCAAATCTAAACAAAATGGTGCTGTTTAACCGGAAGTTCAGTTTGTTACCCCTTAAATTATTATTTCCTGACTAGTTCTATTCAAACAGCACAAACTGATGGAGGATCAAAGGCACACCCTCAAAAAACCAAAAAACAAATTTAATTTAACAGAAAAAAAAAATGAAAAAATTATTTATGCATTTTCTCGTATCTTCGGTTTTTGCTTCATTCCGACCCTTGTAAAAGGGTTAAATGTCTTTCTGGATGTTTCTAAACTAAATTTATTCCTCTTTTATTCTCTTCTCGCCTTTCTTCTTCTTGGTGATCTGCCAACGTCGCCAGATCCGTCGTGAGATCCCGAGAGCTGAAATTACAAATTTTTTTGATTAATTTGATTTTATTTTGGTTTAAATTTTTTTTTTTTTTTTTTTTTTTACTTCTGCTTCGGCTTCTTCCTCCTCCGATGCTTCTTTTTCTTCTTTTTCTTCTTTTTCCTCGTTTTCCTCTATTTCTACTTCTTTTTCTTCGGTTTCTTCGATTATTGGTGGTTTTTCTGTTTAAAAAGAATCAAATTCAATTTTTGTAAATTTCTTAATAAAATTTATCATTTAAAAATCATTTTTCACATCAAAACTTCGGAATTTTGAAGAATTTCATTGAATTTCAATCAAATTTTGAAGAATTTCATCGAATTTCAATCAATTTCAATCAAATTACTAAATATTTCAAACAATTTTTGTCGAATTTTACGAAATTTCAAACAAATTCATCAAATTTCACTAAAATTTCCAAAATATCAAAACAATTTCGTTGAAAACACTCATCAACCTTTGTTAGCAGGTTCTTTAGTAACAACTGGCTCTGAAGTCGACGCTTCCGGTTCATAATCTGGTGACGGAGAATCGGTTTTCTTAGCTTTAGCTGCCGCACGCCTCAACTTCTCCTAAAAAAAACAAAAAATCAAAATTTTACATCAAAAAACATCAAAAAAATCAACAAAACACCAAAATAACAGCAGAAAAACGTCAAAAAACATCAAAAATCACACTTGACTACCCAAAATCACAAAAAAACATCAAAAACAACACTTTACTACCCAAAAAACATCAAAATTACTACTCAAAACCCAAAAACCACCAAAAAAACGTCAAAAAACATCAAAAATCACACTTTACTACCCAAAAAACATCAAAATTACTACTCAAAACGCAAAAACCACCAAAAAAACTCACCGCTTCACTACTTCCGCAACAAAACGCAAAAATCAACACAATTGGAAGTCCAATAACGACCACATAAACCGCCCACAACCACGGTCTCGCATTAGTGTACACAATAATTCGTTTTATAAATCCTTCCTACAAAAAAAAAATAATTTTATTAATTTATTCGAATTTCTGATAATTTATTCCAATTTTACTGATTCTCTGTCCGCTTTTCGTCTTTTCAGTTCCCACGTTTGGCTCGCGATCCAATCGGCGACCGATTTGTCATTTGTCACCATTATGTTGTCGAACAAGATGTTGGCCGACATCGACCACAGTTCGAGGCCCACCGCGTCGATGGGGGTCATGCGGAAGGGGTCGTCGTCTTCGAAGTAGTCTGGGTTCGCGATTTTCTTCGGTTTCCATTTTCCCTGAGTTTGAAGACAAAAATTTAAATTTTTTTTTTTTTTTTTTTTTTTTTTTTTTTTTTTTTTTTTTTTTTTTTACGAACATCACTTTAACCCTCTTTAATCCCCTTCGTGACTTACCAACACTTCCATTTCATCATTTTTTAACATTTTCTAATTCCCCCAACACTTTTCAACCCCAAACTGACAAAAAAACTTGATTTCGCC
>JAQIXT010002124.1:0-12145 GCA_034700445.1 Stenotaenia linearis
ATAGAATGATGGTTTTCCATAGTTCAACACCAGAGGGGAGTAATAGGAAATGGAATGGACCATCCGTACACGGACCGTTACAGTTACAGTTAGTTAGTTTGGTTTGGTTTGGTTTGGTTTGGTCTGTATATTCAGACCATAATTTGAGAAAAACTTCTCCTATCGCCATGGTTTGGCTCACAAAATTTATTATTTAATTTACAAAAATATTGCGATGTTTGCAAATCCAACCTTTAAAAGAAGTCAAATTATCTTTTGAAAAAATTGAAATTTGGATTGGATATTTTATTTTCTAGTGTTTTACTGCATTCCTGCATTCACTTTAAACTACGTTTGAGTATACAAACGACCTTTCAAGTTTTTTCATCCTTTTATGTGTTTTGGAAATTAATGAATTAATTAAACCTGTTGTGTATCTTTTTTGTTTATCCCACGAATTATGGCAAGTTTGATAGGAACATCAAGGTCGAAAATCCCTCTGTCTCATCACACCGCACGTGATAAACTTTAGTTATTTTATCGTCTATTTAAGTTTTTTTTATTATAGTGGTTTTGAGATCAAATAAACATCAATTTGGGTCGACAATCGCGTTAAACAAAATCGCTGGTTACTGAACTTAACTTAGTTATTCAATATTATTTTCTAATTCGATGATCAAATGTGAGCTGCATGATTAGATTTGAAGATTTAGTGTTGGGCTAACACCAAATTCGAATCCCTTAAAAAACAGAATTGTACCAAAATTGTAGTTTTAAAAGAAAACTTTCTAAAAAAATATTTTCCAACCACAATATCATTTTTACCTAATTTAAATTTATCATAAAATGTTTTCTTTCGAAGAAATTAAAAACCAAAACAGAAAATTAATAAATAAACGAAAATAAAGATAAATATTAAATGAAGGCTTTGCTTCAAATAATTTGATGATTCATTATAAAATGCTTTGTAACTGACAATACCAAAAATTCTCGCCAATTTGTCACTCAAAAATTATAATAAGTGTAGACGAAATCAAAATAGGCGGTATAATCAATGAATTTTCTTAAATATCTTACTTGACATCTCGCATGTGGGTCAGCATAAAATCCTGGCTGGACGAGGCCACATAAAAACTGAGTTTTCGGTACAGAGGCCAAAATTGGGTAATCGATACCGGGGGTTCCTGGAATGTTGGCGCCATGTATTTTCTCCCCTGGCTGAGTCGTCAGTAAATTCGTTGCTTTTAACAGGTCGATTTTTTTGCTCAATGTTGTTGTGAAGATACCCACGAATATAACTAAATTGTAAATAATAACATTTTCATCCAAATTTTATACAAATTGAAAACAAAATTAATTTCTTTTCCGGGAATTGATGAAAGAATACCCTTAGATTTTTTTCTTACCTGCTAGTCCACTTGCCCAGTCCATGGATGTTTACAAACAAGAGATTTTTTTTTCTTTCACGGCCTTCAGTTTGAAGATGACACACAGAGCCCCAGGCGATGTCCTAGCCTTTAAGTATGAAATGAAAAAACAATATGGCAGACCTTGGAGTGTGCGCGAGTGAAATATGTTTGTTGTTGCTGCTGACCCCCTGATCTAATTTTTTTTCTTTTTTTAATAAGAGTTAAAAATGGGTGTGGTCAAGTGATTAAGGTCAGTGTCAAGGAGAAGGGGGACAAGTGTGAGGTGAATTTGGATTAGGTTGAAATGGTTCGAAATATTCTTATTTTCTTTCAATCTTTCAATTTTGAATTTAAAAAAGTGTAATAGAAGGGTGATTTAAAACAAAATGTTAATTTGAAATTAAACAGGTCAATCACTTCATTTCGTAAGAATTTATGATATAAACTGTTTTAATCAGTTTTCATTTATTTACTTACAACTTCTATATTTTCCTTATGGTTTGAAGTTATTTCTTATTCATTTTAGTCGAGTCGAGTTGAAGTTTCCTTGTATTTTCATTCATCCCACAATTTCTTTGGCCATTCAGCACTTTTTATGTTTTTTTTTTCTTTCTTATTACACTTTTTACATAGGGTATTTTTAAATCCACTTTTATTTTTTTCAAGTTTCTTCCTCATTGTTTACTGCTTTTTTTATACAACTATCTTAATTTTCATTTAATTTATTAAAATTCTTATTGTTTTTTTTTAAAACCCTGATTTTACTCATTTTTTTTCAATTTCATACTTTTAAATTTAGGCTTTTTTTTGTCTTATTCAAATAATTCTCTAATTTCAATTATTTCAGTTATCGTACCTTTCATCCTTCCATAACACATATTTATTTATTTGAGCTTTTAAGTATGAAATGAAAAAACAATAAGGCAGACCTTTGAGTATGCGCGAGTGAAATATATTTGTTGTTTCTGCTGACCCCCTGATCTAATTTTTACTTTTTTACAACTAGATTCATTTTAATATTAATTCTCCTGATTTGTAGACTCTTTTACTGACATTTCTCTAATTTTAATTCATATTGTTCATTATCCGTTTATCTATTTTTCCTTTTTTTTTTAAAAGTTTAAAAAAAATATCAGAAAATACAAAATATAAACAATATTTTTAATATCTAAGTTTACAATACCAAAAGTAAACAAACTTAAACTTCTGATAATAAATTTACACTTATTCATTTATTCATTAATTAATCATTAAATATTTAAAAACTATAAGGCTTGAATCAAGGAAATAACACTGGCATTTCTGGCCGGCGGAAAGGTGGAGGCTCAACAAACTGTTGACGAAAGAATGACGCTTCCGGTCTAGGACGACGGTCATCGTGATGAGGGATCAAAGGATTAGCATGTCTTACGAGATGAGAGAGCGGCATCGGCAGATTAAGAATCGGAGCTGCAATCAGCTGTTGCGTCGGTTGAGCTTCTTTGATGCGAGGAGGTTCGGGAGCTACGGCCACAAACGCCGGCACAAATTCGTCTTCAACATCTTTGAGCTTCTGCTTATCTCTAACCATAGCAAGGAATGGGAAATGGTCGCCTGTATCGGTTTTCCCGATCAAAAGATAAGGGAAGATCTTAAAGTCGGGTTCGGCCTCGTTTTCATTTGGGTCTTGTTCTCTGTTCTGATCGCCAGTCGAGATGACAGTGCTTTTGGTCGTCGAATCGATTTGTTTGCCGAGACCTTTAAGCGTTACGTCATCGTCCTCCAAGAGTGTTTTTTCTACATCACTGTCGGTCAAGTTGTGCGGGTCGACTTGGCGGAATGTGAGAGGTTTGTCTGGAACGTCGAAACCCCAAAATTCGGTGTGGTGTGCGAGACGCGCTGATTTGCTTCCGTGGTCTGGAATCCGATATCGGATTAAAACGGGTGGTAATGTGCTGCTAGATGTGCGACTAGACTAAATAAAAAATGGGTGTTTAAGTCGAAACAGTATGCGAAGCGTACAGTTTGGGAAACATTAAGAGATGACATTTTTCATGGATCTCTACTCAACACTTGATCGCGCTAGAGAAATGTAAATCAGTTTTTTGCGATAGAATGTGCGATATTGAAACAACATAAACGTACAAACATTATACTGTACGTACAAGTTAAATAAAAAATCATTCAAATGACTTGATAAGAAATTATTAACTACCAAATTAATCCATTGCGTATTTTATAATTGGCAGTTGTAAATAATAATAAAACAACTCTAAAATATAGTCGTATTTTAAAACGAAAAAAAAATTCGCGGAACCCAAGAAACCTCTTCGCCCCCCCCCCCCCCCCCCACTCCCAGCCCCAATGAAATATATAATATATACCGTACTTTGTAATATCTTTGTAATATTGTACAAAGCAATGTAATTGAAAGTAAAAATTTAAATGGAGATCACAAGCACTGAATATGAATTGCAGAAAAGCCCAACCAATTCTGAATTCTTAACTTCGACTATTAATGAGCAGCCATTTTTTCTGATTAATTATTTTTTTAATTTTGCGATAAAATTTCATTAAATTTTATATGAAAAAAATAATTTACAATAATACATTTAAACAAAATCCCCCAACGAAAATTAACTACCAACAAATTAGAAAATAAATTTGTAACTTTTCGTAAAATAAAATTTATACTTATAATTGAGAGGTGCGTTCTAATGTATTTGTCATAATTGAGTAATTGCTTAAGTTTTTATCTACACCTCGAGGTGAATGACTCTTAATTTATGAATTTATTCCATTACGAATACGATAAAAATTTTGCAAGATTTGCGATTATTTTTCATAATAAATAGAAATAAAACCGTATTATTAAATAAATAATAAATAATGTAGCTTTACTGCGTCTTAGAAGACAGGAACTGAAATGAATTATACTTTCAAATTACTAACCTTTTCTGCTGCGACTGCATCTGTCGAGATAAAAGTAAAGTAGAATTAGGTAATTCATAAGATTTAAAGACGAAAAAACATACTCGCGAGCATTAAAACTAGAAACGTCCAACTAAGTCTCATCCTCATACGGGCAAAATGCAATGGAGCGAGCAAACTCCAAATGGATCGTGCGAATTAAAGTTTTGGAAATAAATCGGCAGGACATAAGTTCAGAAGCGAGTGGGCCTGTGAGGGCCAATCAGACGTCGAAGTCAAGTGCAATGCCCATCGAAAGGTGATTGACTTAACTCGATGGGACTCGACGAAAGTGGAGCACTAGGCTTGGGTTTATTTACCCAATTTATACATTTGATGCTGTTTTTGCTTCATACCTGGGTGTGGTCTGAGAAAACCTTGAGTTTAGTACAGGTTGATGATGTTCGATAAATCAATGGATACAGAACAATCATTTTTTTCATCTATAAAGTTGAAAGTGTTATGAAAAAAAAGGTCAAACTCGAGTAATTCTAATTGAATGACTTTAAACACTAAAAGCTATTAATTCACTTAATATTTTCCCTCTCTTTTTTTTCTCAAATGGATTAATTAAGCGCGAAAGCTAGATGATTATTTTCACATTTTTATTCATATAATTATTTAAATTATAAAGTTGAGTTCCTAAAAAAGACAATAAAAATAAATTTAGGTCATAAATATTGATTTTTTCAAACGCCACTTCCGAATTTGTTTTCGGTAGTTAACCACTTGACCCATTTTTGGCTTTAGTCCTAAATCTATTAAAATAATTTTTTTTTAAATATTTAACGAGCGTTAAAAAAGTAACTGTCAGTGAACCTTAAGAGGAAGTTTTCTTTAATGATGATTAAGCACATAAAAAGAACGTTAGTTTACAATTTCATATTTATTATTTCTATTTGGTGGTTTTTGCTGTTTTCCCCGTGGCTCCCCGCAGCTGTAAAGATAATTCTCTATCGATCCACATTAATCTCGATCTTCAAAGCACGATTTGCTATTGATAAAAATTAATGGTTTTAATTTCATTCAAAGGAGTGGTTGTGTGAAACGTATGTGACGTGAGAGGAGTGAAATTCACAATCCGGAATTATTGCGCTGGTATAGATCATTATCAGCAGAGAATCTGTAATGCGAGAGGTCCCGGGTTCAAATCCCGGACGGGAGCCCAATTGTGACCGGGTTCCGAGGTCTCCAGCCAAGGGGCGGTGGAGAATCCACGGTTCCACGATGCACTAATAAATGAGTGACAAGGACGACGATTCACGTTTGTATCTTGGCTATATTCTGCAGCCGGTGAGCTGCTTACTCCCGTGTCTGGTACTTCTCGGTCCCACACCGATGCTGATGCATAGGCAAGGCCAAACGCTAAAGTTCCCTTCGACGGCTTACACCGCGTATCAACCCGCAGTATCGACACTCGCGTCTCGCAACACCATCTCTCTACCTTCGGGCTTCATCGGACGTCGACATGCGGAGAAAGAACATGTTGCGTGTTCGCACGCCTGAAGAGTTCTCTCCACAAGGCACCCTCGGCCTTACCACGTAAACTCGGATTGGTCACATACTTCCGGTACGCCTAAGTGACCAATCCCCTAGTGGTACGACAGCTAGTGCCAACCGGCGAGTCACCGGCGGTCACAAATTTATTACACTTGGATGATTTTCAAGATCACCTGGAGGATTTATGGATTTTTCTGGGGTTAAATGTCCTTTTGAAAAGTGTATCATGTTACTCCCAAAATCTTCTCTAACTGGTCACCTTCACCATGGTTCTTTAATTAAAGGACCATGTCTTTACGTAATTCGTTTTTAGACAATAAGAGGTTACAGATCACCCAAGAAGTCTTTGTCCCCTTCACTTAATACGTTTTTAGGCAATAAGAGGTCACAGATCAGCTAAGACATCTTTGCCACCAGATCTTCATCACCAGTTTACAAAGGGATACGGTTAAACCATTTCAACGTTTTCTGTTCCTATTTCTTCTTATTACATTTAACAATGGAAGTATTTCAACTCTCGAAAAAACATCACAAAAATTAAGTTTATGCAGAGGTGAGTTTGAGTATTTCTCAATTTAATAAAAAAAACATGTGACCAATCTTCTACCATTGCTCCCGTTCGGGGTGGGTTTTACGGCAGTGGATTGGGTCACGAATAAATGACTGACACAAGGCTCGGATATCATCGGTTTTGGGTCTTTTATAACCAACTTATCCCGAATCAATCCTGCCCCAAATCCCTTATCTACTCAATGAACACCTGCCCCGCGGTCAGGGACGGTTGCCCGTCCCCAGGCCACGGAGCCCTGAAACATTGGTTACCACGATATATCGTCACTTCTCCCTTCAACCCATTCCTTTCGGGGTTACGGACGGTCGCGGCTGGAACCAGGTGATCGCAGCCAGATCACACGTCTTCACCCTTCCGTGTCTGGCGGACAACTCCCTGGCCAACCCTCGTCCCCACTTATTCCCTCTCGCGTGACCGGAAGTCACGCGACCTACGTGGACGCGCCTTGACAGGTTGCGACACGTCCGGGGACTTGACTACGCCTTCTAGTGGCCGGAGCAGTGGGATCCCACCGCCCCGGTCACAAACTACTAAAAAAAGTGTTGCGAAATCGATCGATGATGAAATTTATTTTGTTGGTATTTGAAATAGAGAATTGAACAAAGACGTCTTGAATACACACGCCTTAAGAATTCCAGTCACTGTGGTTTAGTCTCTACAAATCCGAAAATAATTCACCAGTTTAGTAACCTGTGTTAGCACTGCTAACAGAGAGGCTCTTAGAAAAGTACTGCTAACTTAGCAGTACTTTTCTAATATAGCCTCTCTGTTTGTTTGATTATGTAGCTATCTTTCATCAAGTAATTCAAACCAAGTAAAACCAATTAATCTAATCTTGTCTGATTTAATTCACTAGTCTTGAGCAATGGACTAAACAAACACTCTTGGTTGGACAGAAATTAGTTCAACACACATTCTCAGCAAAAAAAAGGTTGATAAACTCAAATAGGTACAGTATAAACTCGATTATCCAAACTGCTCGGGGATGGGGATGGTTCGGATAATCGATAAATTCAAGAGGAAGAAATGTTTGTTAAACATTTAATTGCAATGTCTAATTCTGGATTTCCAGTCAGCAAGCACGATTTGAAGCACATATTGGCAGATTATTTAAGTCATCGAGGAGGACAAATTCGTCAATTTAAAGACAATAAACCAGGAAGTGACTTCATCACTCAGTTTTCATCGCTCAGTTTATAAGTCGCCATAAGGATTTATCTGAACGTTTTGCCGCAAATGTGAGTCTGCGCCGAGGTACAATACCACCAGAAACTCTACTAGAGTTCTACGAAAAAATTTGGAAAAAAGTCTTGACGGAATTGAGCCTTGCAATTTCTAAATTTTGACGAAACCAATCTGACTGATGACCCTGGCAACAAGAAAATTATAACTAAAAAAGGAACAAAATATCCTACTCGCTTGGTCAACTCTTCCAAGTCTGCTATCTCTTTGATGATGACGGCTACAGCCGATGGACATTTATACCACCTAATAAAATAAAATAAAGATTTATAAAAATACAAGCGCTAAATTTTGTCCCATTCTTGACAAAACATTCTCCAAAAGTTGCCAAAAGCCATGAAATTTTTTTAAAAAATATTATTAATATTTTACATGGCCATATTCACCTTAAAGATAGTTAAAAATGACTTTTGAGCCTATTTCAAGCTGTGGCCGCTTTCACCCCACATTGCGAGCGAATGTGGCCGCCCGACTTTTTTTTTTAAATCTCAAAAAGTATTTGGACTAGTCGAAATCTGACACATGGATATTATTCCTCTATTGACTTGCTATCTATGTGTAAAATTTCATAGTTCTATGTACAATATAACGGTTGGGTAGGAATTAACTTTTTTCTGAAAATTTTGGCCACATAGACCCCATTTTACGGTTCCTTACTTAAAAACTGTCAAACTGTTACAGTATTACAAAATACTGTGAACAACCCTGTTTTGAGCGACAAAACTTAGTTGTTCACACCGTGTTAATGATCTAACCTAAACATATCTTTTCGGTTCGGATAATCGAGTTTTTACTTTATGTATATGGAGACATTTTTATACCTTTAAAGGTACAAACGATGTCTCCAATCACGTACCCTTAAAGGTTTTTATACCTTTTTTGATGAGAGTGCACAACCCACACAACGTATACCCAAACTTAAAAGCCAGATGGTTTTTGTAGTAACAGCAAAATGTAAAAGGCAATGAGGGTTTTAAAAAAAAAAAACTCAAAAAGGCAAAACATCTTATGTAATTAATAAGTCACAGTCTTTACCTTTACAAACGAATTCGCCGGTCCATCCTACAACATCTGTAGCACCCGGGCGTACGGAAGCCGTTTCCAACCCTGATGGTGCTTACCGACGAGCCATCTGTGATTGTAAATTCGAAATTAAATAAATCTTCAATTAATTAAAATTTCTTATATCAGAGGATTATGACATTAGAAATTAAATTTAAGAAAAAAATTTCCCAAACCACAATTAAACTAAGATGGATTTCTAAACATACTCCAGAAATGTCGTTAAAGTTTGACCTCTGAGAGGAAAAAAAATCAATAAACTAGAAATCTTATCTCGCCAAGAACCGAACTTCGAATTTTGTCCCTGTTCCCATGGTAACCTATCTTGGAGATCTTCATCACCATTTACAAATGGATACGGTTAAACCATTTCAGCGTTTTCTGTTCCTATTTCTTCTTATTACATTTAACATTGCAAGTATTTCAACTCTCGAAAAAACATCACAATTAAGTTTATGCAGAGGTGAGTTTGAGTATTTCTCAATTTAATGGAAAAACTACCACAAAAAAGTGTTGCGAAATCGATCGATGATGAAATTTATTTTGTTGGTATTTGAAATAGAGAATCGGAAATTTAACTTCGCCGTCGGATTTATTTACAAGTACGAATACACTGCTGAAATTGAAACTCGTCTGATTGGAGTGGATGAAAATAGCACCAGTATACAATTAACAGCAACCGTTAACTTACAATTACGTTCACCTTGTGTGTTGCATTTATCGGTAATTAGTTGAAGCTTCGGGTGATAATAAACAGTATTCTTAATTCTTTTAATTAATAATACTTTTTTTAAAAAGATATCTGGCTCTACTATTGAAGGTCTGGAAGAATTACACGCGCAACAACTTCAATCGGAACTTCATAGTACTTCGATTCAGTTCGAGTTAATTGAAAACGGAGAAATTAAAAATGTTTGCACGAATTCAAAACAACTCAGTAAATCAGCAAACATTGTCAAAGGAATCGTATCGCTGTTTCAGAGTTCCGAAACCGTTAGCAGCGGTCACAAACGAAAATATAGAAATGACGTAATAATATTAATATCTGTAATAAAAGTTATTTCATCAAATATTTTTCCAGATTGATATTTTCGGGGACTGTCCGACGCGTTTCACCATCCAGTCGGGATGGAGAACAACATTGATCGACCGAGAGAAAAATTTAGAAAATTGTATCCGTGACAAGTTCGCAAGACGAACTCGTTCACTTCCATTAGTTCGAGGCAACCAGAAATGCCGGCAAACATTTACAAATATATTAGAACGCGTTGAATGTATCGAAACTCACTTCCTAAAACCCTTTTCAGATGCTCAAGGAGGAGGGGGAGCATTGACAAATGTAAAACAAAACTTAATTTTTGTGCAACGTGAACCAATTTCATCGCAAACTCATTTCATGTGCTCCAAAATCGAATCTCTTATTATGCAATACCCAAACACTATCTCACCAAAAATAATCGAACCAATCACTCGATCCGAACACTTATTAATAGAATTATGCAAAGATACGAAACGAGGAGTGAGTGCATCGACTCTGACGGCTTTTGAAACTTTGATTGAAGTTTTGGAGTCGTGTTCTTACGAGGAATTGAGGTATCTTCTTGACCAAACCGAAGTTTTCTGTGCCGACAACCCGCAAATCAAGATGATATTCTTCGATGCGTTAGTTGGCGTCAATACCGTGCCATCGCTGTATTTGATGAGTTCCCTCGCAGCACATGATGTCCTACCCATACCAATTCGCGATTCATGGTTCAATTCATTCGCTTTTCGCCAACAAATAGATCCTGAGCAAATAGAAGCTTTGGCCGTATGTTTTTGATTAGTTTATTGGTTTATTACAATTCAATTGTAAAAATGTCCTTTCATTTAATTTCTCTAATTTTAAATTTCATTTCCAGCCTTTACTCACAACATCCATGAGCAAACAAGCACGTCTAGCCATATCCACAGTTATCTCTATTTATTGCCGATCTAACTCGTCTTGCTTAGACAATATTTATGTCCAACATTTTCTAAACAACCTTCGCGAAAAATTAAACAATCATTGTGTAACTTCAAACTACTCCGAGGGAGATGAGCTATTGGTTACATTGAAATCCCTCGGGAACCTTGGAATAGGATCAACTTCGGAATTAATAAATTGCGCCAATAATCCAGGATCTCCAATTTACTTACGAGTTGCTGCTATCGAAGCATTTCGACAATTTTCCTGTTCAGAATCAGTAAAATCGCACTATTATATAAAATCTATAAATTTAAATCGGTTTTTGATTATAGAGACAGAAAATTTTGGAGTTATTCCAACATACCGAAAATCCGAGTGAACTACGAATCATCGCTTATTTGGAATCGATGCGATGTCCTACGCCGAGTATTATTCGGTTGGTGGAGCAAATTTTAATGTCAGAAACAGTAAACCAAGGTTTCAAAATGAAAAATTTCATAGTTTTTCTCCTACTCTTAAAATTTCATTTTGAATTTCAGTTGGATCATTTGTATGGAGTCATTTGAGCAATATCCAAGAGAGCAGTGACGAGTGCAAAGCGCCATTACAAAGTTTACTGTCTAATGTTGACCTCCGATCCAAATTTCCTTCTGATCCTAGAAAGTTTTCCAGATTTTTTGAAACATCTTTTTTCTCTGAATTGCTCGATACCGGTGTACATGCCGAATCGTATGTCATTTTCCCCACAGATTCGTATTTACCAGTTGCGGCTTCGTTTAATTTCACGAGCGACATTTTCGGCCGATCAGTCAACTTATTCCAGGTACCATTGCACATTTTCATCCACAATTGATAATCAAATTTATGATTATAAAGATCTCACTTCGAGCTGAAGGTTTAGAATCATTGATCGAGAAAACGGTCGGACACAGTGGGTTATTTCCGAAACCCTACACTTCTACGAACTACAATGGTCGCATCGACGAACAAAAGCTGAAACGGATATCTCAACAAGTTGTTTATTCACTCTTAGAAAAAATAGTGTTGATTTTCACCTTTAAAGGTGTTTTATTGAAGCCTTTTCAGTCTCCCTGAAGCCTGGCTGACACCTTTATAGGTATTCTTGAGGCCCGGCTGATAACTTTATAGGTTTTCTTGAGACCTGGCTGATATACCTATACAAGGTCCCTGAAGCTTGGTTGACACTTTCACAGTATTTATATACATCTAATGTGAAAGTAAAAACAATTATTGAATAGCAGATTTTACATCTTTTTACATCTTCACACCTAATTTTCAGGAATAATATTTTACCCCTAAATGGGTGTTGTAAAATCTCAATTTCAAAAAATTTCAAAATAAAAGAAAATTTTCCAAAATCTTGAAAAATTTTCCCCAAATCAAGAAAATTTGCCAAAAAATAGAATTCAGAGAAAGGGGCCCTAAATTTTTTTTTTTTTTTTTTTTGGGGGGGGGGGGGGGGTG
>JAQIXT010002125.1:0-12145 GCA_034700445.1 Stenotaenia linearis
CTATCTAGTCCAATTGAAATTATGAATAGTCCAATCATGTCGGAAGCTGGTGTCAAGTTGGCTTCCGGAATTTGCATCGCAAATATCTCAGTTAACAGGGCTAACTAGTCCAATCATTGTTTTTAAATTTTAATAAAGTCGGAAGCCAACTTGACACAAGTACTACAAACTTAGTATACAATCAAAATTTAGTTATTTAGTTATAAATTTTGCTAATAAAACAAACTTTCTTGAAGCAAAATTTATAATTAAATAAAACTAATATGAACTAATATGGTCAAGGATATTGACCTTTTTCAACCCTCTCCACGGATTTCGACCTCTATTCACCCCTCTTCCAGTCGCCATTAAGCAATAAAGTATGCCCTTGAACACAAGACGCCCTTGATTACAAGAGGCATCAGCATTTCCTTAAGTGAAGTAGAGGCCTTATTAAAAATATGGGAATTTGTTATTAAAAATATGGGAATTTGTTATTAAAAATATGGGAATTTGTTATTAAAAATATTGGAATTTGTTAAAAATAACAAAAGACGAATTTTTCTTAATATAAGACACTAGTCTTAATGTTCAATACATACATTTCATTTGTTGTTTTCCGATCAACTAAAAACAGCCGTTTCCATATCCTTGGAAGTGGCAGCTGGTAATATAATAAAAGTATTTAATTCTAAGAACAAAAGCAGTAATTGACAATTTAGTGTGTCGAAAAAAGACAATTGAGTTCTTGAAAATTATAAAATTAATTAGACAGATGGTCTTGAAATTTCTGTTAGGATGAAGTAACAATACAGGTGCAAGATTGTTTAGACAATTAGCTTTCTGTGTGTATATATACCTGAGGGAAAACTCTTTCAATCTAACAGTCTTCCCGCTGTGGACTTGAAGACTACCGACTTAACATGGCAAGCCAAACCTTAGGGTTGTTGGTCATTGTCATTACAGTTGTACTTCAGTGTGGAGGTAAGTAAATCATTAGCAAAAATGTAACATTTTACTATTGTCTTAATAATGTTTATTGTGCAGTTAAATTAGGGCTCGCTCATCAGTACTTTCGAACAACCTACACAGACAGCAGTCCCACTGCTTCTGGAGATGGATCAGAAGATGGATCTGGAGACATTCAATATTATACCGTACCAACTGAATTCTATGATTTTCTAAAAGAAGCTCGAGCTGGTGGAGAAAAAGTTGTGCCCAATATTCTGGCAAATTTGGATGGTACATATACCATCTCAATTCAGACAGACAAAGGCACAAAGAAATTGAAAAATATCAGTAAGAATTTGGTTACTATTTTTACCAAGCTCTTTCAAGCTTCATATGTAAAAATCAATGTTGTTTCTCAAAGTGGTTCAAACGTAAAAATTTCTGTACAACCTTATGACCCATTCAGTGGTATTGGGCAGGTTGTTGGGAGTGGAACTGTCAGTCGCGATGGATCACCAGAGGTTAAATATTATACTGTACCATCAAATTTCTATGATTTTCTTCAAGAAGCTAGAAGTGGTGGAGTCAATTTAGTACCAACAATTCAGGCAAATTTAGATGGAACGTATACCATTGTAATTAAAACAAGCAAGGGGACAAAGAAGTTGGAAAATATTGATCAGAATTTGGTTAAACTTTTCTCTCAACTCTTTCAAAATCCAGATTTGGTTATTACTGTTGTTTCTAAAAGTGGATCTAATGTCAAAATTTCTGTAACTGATCAGCCATCTGAACAAACTTCAATTCAAACTGATCCTCAGACTACACAACTGCTGATAGAGATAAGAAATAATCCAAACTTAATATTAGAACATGTGACTGAGGAAAATGGTCTCTACATTTTAACATTCAAGGATGGAGATAAAACTCGAGTCATTAAAGACCTCTCTCCAACTATTGCTAAATTTATAATTCATTTCATTCAAAATCCAGATGATAATGTCCGTACATCCCCAACAGGAAAAACAGATTTGTCACCAAAAAGTCCATCAAAAAGTCCTGTAACGTTTAATGTTGGAAAAATATTTTTGGATGCATACAATGTTATAAAGAAATATCCCACATCTAAAATCAAAGTTGAACCAGAAGATGAACCAGGCACTTATAAGCTAATAATTATAGTTCCAGGAGATACAAAAACTTATAGAAATGTAAAACCAAATTTACTGAAACTTTTCATTACTTTATACAAACAACCAGATTTAGATTTTAAAATTTCACCACAATCTGATGGAAAATTTACAATAGTTTTACCAGAAAATGCTGACAAGTCACCAAAAACAAGTTCAACCCCAAATGATTTAATAATACCACTTCAAAAAGCTTTAAATGATCCTAAAGTAACAATCAAAATTCACGAAACAAAGCCTGGTATTTATGTATTGATTATAAATGATGGAACTGGAGATAAGACATACAATATACCAACATCAAGTATTCCTCTGATCATAAAATTGTTAAAACAACCAAAACATCATAAACCAAATCATGAGGTGATAACGAATAATGGAAAATCACATATAACTGAAAAACCTGGAGAGTCAAAAGTCACTCATCCTATTCCTGAATCTTTGGTTAATTTCATTAATGAACTTAAAAAGAATCCGAAACTGACTCATGAGATCACTTTTCATATAGAACCAACTGATGACAATGAGTATGAGATTGTCGTGAAATATGATTCTAAAACGTTAAACTTTAAACACTTGCCACACTCAGTTGTGCAATTTTTTATAAATTTTATTAATAAACCAAGGGATACACATCATTCAATTACCCATGACAAGACACATTTAAATGCTGATTCAAAACCCTCGCACAAAGAACCATCTAGACACCCTGAACATCCTGAACATCCTGAACATGGACACCCCGGACATCCTGAACATGGACACCCTGGACATCCTGAACATGGACACCCCGGACATCCTGAACATGGACACCCTGGACATCCTAAACATGAACACCCTGAACATCCTGAACATGGACACCCTGGACATCCTGAACATGGACATCCTGAACATGGACACCCTGGACATCCTGAACATGGACATCCTAAACATGGACACCCTGAACATCCTGAACATGGACACCCTGAACATCCTGAACATGGACACCCTGAACATCCTGAACATGGACACCCTGAACATGGACATCCTGGTCATCCTGAACATGGACACCCTGGACATCCTAAACATGGACACCCTGGACATCCTGAACATCCTGAACATGGACACCCTGAACATGGACATCCTGGTCATCCTGAACATGGACACCCTGGACATCCTGAACATGAGAAACCAGGCCACACACTTAGTTTTCATCACTCCCAAATTGATAAAATTCCATTTAAAGTTGAACATCCAACAAAACATGAACCATCTACAACATTTCATCATAGACCCAAAGGACCAAAGCATACACATGGCCATCCTGACCATCCTGGCCATCCAGAACATGGACATCCGGGACATCCAGAACATCCAGAACACGGTCATCCTGGCCATCCAGAACATGGACATCCCACCCATCCAGAACATGGACATCCAGAACATGGTCATCCTGGCCATCCAGAACATGGACATCCAAAACACGGTCATCCTGGCCATCCAGAACATGGACATCCAGAACACGGTCATCCTGGCCATCCAGAACATGGACATCCAGAACACGGTCATCCTGGCCATCCAGAACATGGACATCTCAAACATGAGCATCCTAGTCATCCTGGTCATCGACATCCTAAACATTACAGACCAACAGAAGAACATGTATATGGAGCATCATCAGAAGAAAAGCCTAGGCATTATAGACCAATAAAAGGAGAACCAGGACATAAACATCCTGGCCATCCAGAACACGGGCACCCCAGCCATCCAGAACATGGACATCCTGGCCATCCCGAACACGAGCACCCTGGCCATCCAGAACATGGACATCCTGGCCATCCCGAACATGAGCACCCTGGCCATCCTGAACACGGACATCCTGGCCATCCTAGACATGGACATCCTGGCCATCCCGAACATGGACATCCTGCCCATCCCGAACACGGACATCCTAGCCATCCCGAACACGGACATCCTGGCCATCCAGAACATGGTCATCCTGCCCATCCAGAACACGGACATCCTGCCCATCCTGGTCATCGTCGACCCACACACCATACACCAGAAGAGCATGCTCATCAAAGTAAACCAAGACATCATGAACCTACTAGAGTTTACAAACCTAAAGATCATAAACCAACCACACTTGATTTACTCAATATTGTGAAAAATGCACCCAATTTAAGAATTATTGTCAAACCGAAAAAGCCAGATGAATATGACATTACTGTTGATGATGGAATTCACAAAACTACTTATGAAAACCTGCCTAAGAAGACATTAATTACTTTAATCCATGTGAGAAGTAATAAACATCTTCCATTTGAGATTTTACCATCTGATAAACCAGGTCATGTCAATATTAAAGTTCCTGATGGCAAATCACCAGAAGTAATACACATTCCAGTTTCACCTAATGTTCTTGATGTTACTGATGTATTGAAACATCATCCAAAAACTGAATTGAGGATTGTCCCTGAAAAAGACGGGCATTTTACTATTACTATTTCAAATGGCAGTAAGAAAATACCTTTAAAAAATCTTCCTTCAGATGTGGTAGAAACTATTGTACGACTTAGAACTGATGATACGCTTTCATTCCGCTTAGAACCTGGAAAACATGGTGAAATTGATTTAGTTGTACCAAAACAGCATCCAAAACCAGTTAAGGCAAAACTAACACCAAAGATTCTTGACCTGATCAAAGACTTGAAGCAAAAACCACATGAACCTCTAGAGATCAAGCCTGGTAAAAAGCCACACACTCTTACAATTGAACTCGGTAAAAAACCAAAAACTTATCCTGATATTCCAATTGATCTTGTTCCAATTCTTACGAAAATTTATACCAGTCCTAAGATTGATTTCGAAGTAAGACCAACAAATCATAATACAATTGAATTTTTGCCCTCTCATCCAAAACCAGATGTCCACCATTTTATTATCCCAAATCATATTTTTGAAATCATTTCTATTATCAAGTCTGACCCATCGACTACAGTTGAGATCAAGCCTAAAAGACATAATGATTTCACAGTGACTGTTTTAAACCCAGAGACAACTAAAACCTATGAAAATGTCAAACCAAATGAAGTACGATTAATTGTTGACTTACAGGCAAATGACCATTTACCATTCACTGTCAAACCAACCAAAGAAGGAGTAATAATTCTAGTTCCTAAAACAGATGACAATACCCGCAAAGTAGAAATCGATCCAACCACCAAGAAAATTATTGAGAAAATTAGAAAACAACCGCACTCTCGTGTCACTATTGAACCAGATACTGATGGACAATTTACGGTTATTATTCATGACAAAAAATATAGACATGTTACTCCTAAACTGTTGGAACTGATAGTCACTCTCCTGACAAAACCAGATTTAAAATTCAAAATCGACACAGAAGAAGATGGTTCAACGAGTGCCATTGTTCCAAAGGAGACCCCACAAACTACGGAAGTGAAAATAGATAGCAGTAAAGTAAAGATTATTAACATTCTACGCAAAGAACCAGTGAAGCACATTGTATTAAAACGCGATCCGAAGGGATATTTTAATATTGAATTTGACACACCCAAAGGTAAAGCAACACTGAAGAACCTGGATCCGAAAGTTTCCCAATTCTTGATTGATGTTGTTACAAATCGCAAACTTCCATTCCACATTTACTCAAACGACAACGGATACCAATTAGTTGCACCAAAACGTCCAACAGAACCATCATTCACTGATATACCGAAGGATGTGCTTAACTTTGTAATTAAAGTTGCAAAGAACCCAAAATTGAGCATAGAAATTACTCCTAGAACAGATAAACCAGAAACCTTTGATGTGGTATTCCTCATTGACAATAAGCCAGTTAAGAAGTTCCCAGATGTGAACATAGAAACACTTGAATTTATCAATATCTTGATCACCCATCCAAATACGAAGATACAAACGCAACGTGACAGTGATGGAGTAGAAGTGATTATATTGAGAAAACACGATTCACCTTCCACTGATTTCCACATTCCAACATATCTAATCAATTTAATAAAGGATATTACTAGCACCACCATAAAATCTCTACAGGCAAAGCCAGGAAAACCAGGTACTGTTGATTTAACAATAGTCACTGAAGATGACCAAAAGAAAACGTTCTCCAACATTGACAACTCGTTCTTGGAGCTGATCAATTTGATCATAACGCGAAGAAATCTCCAAATTCGATTTTACGTTGACAGCAATGGCAAATTTAAACTATCTATACCAAAGGGAGTCATTCCCCAGAATTACGCTGGAATTGATCCAGAATATTTCGATTTTCTCAAAAAAATTCAACCTGAAATTCCAACACTCAGTTTCACTTTGAAACCACACAACGATGATGACGACTTTACCATTGATATCAAGACAAAGTCTAACCAAAAGACATTTAAGAACTTACCAAATACCGCCATTGAACTTTTGATACAAATTTTAATCCACCCTCATACCAAATTTGATGTTAAAAAACAATCTGATGGGGAATTGGATATTATAGTGATCGAAAAGGTCAAAAATGAAGGCGAACGAGTCGTTTTTAACCATGTAAAACCGAAATTCATTAAACTTCTCAAAGAACTTCGTCACAGACCTGGCCATTCTTTAACTGTCAAGCGAAACGGTCATCTCACACTTCTTGTAGGCCATGGTAAAAAAGGATTCGAATTTTCAGACATCAATCCAGTTGTCATTGAAATTTTGGTTGCGGTATTTACTGATCCAGCCATTCATTTTGAGAGCCAACTTGGTCCAGACGGAAGTTACACGCTCACAATCCCACACTACAAGAGAAATGCCGAATTCATTTCCCCCGATCCTACCATTACCCAACTGGCTAAAAAAGTCACTTCAGCCAAATCCGTTGTTATATTAATATCCAAAAACAAACATGATAACTTTATTGCTGGATTATCACTTGACGGTAACCAAGCAGTAAGGCTCGAAGGACTCGATTATAATCTCCTGGATCTATTTGTTTTAACTACCGTTTATAAGAACTTGGATATATCCGAAAGAAAAAATCCTGAAGGTTATATAACCCTAGAAGTTAAATTGCCAAAACTCGAACTACATTACGATACAAATAACTTTAAGGTATCTGTTAAACGAGTTTCGGATATTGGCGATTGGTTGAAAGGATTATTTGAAGGCATTTTTGGTCAGGTGAAAGACATTTCACATGGTGCAGGCAATGTTATAAATGGCATTCATCATATTGCTTCAAATGTTATTGGAGGTATTAAACACGAAGCTACGCATTTTGGTGGTCATATTAAACACCACTGGGAGAGCGCAGAGCATCAATTTAAACATTTTCTGGGAGATGCTAAACACGAAACTTCACATTTTGCTGATCATGTTAAACACCACTGGGGCAGCGCAGAGCATAAATTTAAACATTTTCTGGGAGATGTTAAAGACAAAGCATCACATGAATTCGAGCATGTTAAGCATTTTGGAAAGAAGGCTGAAAAATGGGTATCCGGTTTATTTGGATGAAGAGTTAAATTCCATTTGTTTGATGTAATAATCTGAATAAATTATTGTTAAACGAAAAACAATGTGTGCTAATTTATATTATACATAAAAATATTATAAATTTTCAGCTGCAATTGAAATTTTATATTTTATACTATTTCAACCCGAATTGAAAGTTTATACTAATTTTATAATTTTTTATGAATTTAAAAAAAAAAATTCAAAGTAAGAAGTGCCTATTTAGCATAAAAGCTCAGATATAATTTTAAAATGTAAACTCAATGAATCTTTAAAAACCAAATTTAATCTCAACATACTATACGGTACATGTCGAGTATAAATTTAAAACCATATGTGATTCAATAGGTTCAATAGGTCGGAATTTACGGCGAAATAAGTAGAATTAACTACGAAATATCTATTTTTTTAAAATGACAGACTACAAGTAAAGTCTAGAAAACTATATCTAAGATCACTTGCAGCTCTCAGAAATTTTTTTAATGCTGATTTTTTTTATCAATGATTGCACACTGAAAATGCCTACTTAAAATGGTTAAAACAAATAATATATTCAGTTAAAACCAATCAATTTTTGTTTGCTTTCAATGTGTCTTGTACAAGATGAGCCTCTGACTGAAAAATTCAGACTTCAGTCATTTTGCTAAATTTTGTTGGTTTTGCCGAGACTAAAACCAACAAGAGAAATAAAAACATTATAATACTTTAGAAGCTTAGACTGACTGAAAGTGTTATTGAGCATTATGGCTTCAGATGAGAAATTAAAACATCAGAGAACTGATTCAACTCATGCGCATAAGCCAGAACAGTTGCAGTGGTTGAATTTGATGATAATTCCTAATGAAATGCTTGCAAAACTGAGACTGAGTGATCCTCCAGCATGGAAACAGTCTATAGAGAAGACCAACTGGGGAAAGGTGGGAAAAACAAGGCATTTTATGTCTCAAAATGGTTGCCATGCCACCATCTTGGTGCATCTCAAAAGACAAAGGGATGTAATCACATGACAGTTATTAAATGAAGATGACACATGTAAGTGATTCATCGGATACACCACCCCTAACTATTGGCAAAAACTATAACTAATTGGGTAAACTAATCCAGTTCAAACAGTAATATAAAACGAGGCTCAGCACCCATAATTCAATAATGAGGCTCGGCACCCATAATTCAATACAAATGCATTATATACAACAACACACTTCATAATTCATATGAAATATCAACAGAATTGAAGTTGCTGCCAATGGCACAGTAAATAAAGACAAGTATTTTAGTGCATTTTAGACATATTTTGGCCAGTGGAAATAAAATATTTTACTTGTTTTGAAATATTTTGCCGATTCAAATATGCTTTACTTCTGTGAAGTCTTGATTTTTATAATAGATTTAGTTTAATTTTAAGTTTATAAACTCAATAGTAATCCAAGAAAGTGTGTTTTAGTGACAGTAACATAATAATAAGGTTTTGAATTGTGTTTGACGTTAATGTTGAATTGTGTTTCTCTATTGTTAATTGGATATGTGTTTGGCATGTGAAATAGAAAGAGAGATGAGAGAGGGAGTCGAATAAACGATTTGAACGAAGAAGGACGTGCTTTCTTGGCCTCCTATAACTATAGTTCCAACCTAAGAAGAGTTGGAATGTCACACTTCTGTCCAAAGCTATTTTTACAATTAATAGCAAATTTAACCAATACATAATTTGATTGTTTAAAACTATAACAAAATTTGTTGTGCTGACTTTAAATTGAGGACTATTTCCAAATGATGAAGTATGGTATTTAAAAAACCTAAAATAATTTTTCACAAATTTGAAATATATCAATAACTAGAGTTACGGTGATCAAATCACAAATTTAATAGACACACTGAACTTTCGATTATTTTTGGAGCAAGATGTTAAAGTAAAAATGAAAAATTGATGTGTTCATGAAATGATTCATATGCAAATTCCTAAGTAAACTTTTCCATTATCTTAGGAAAACAATTTCACCATAAAAAAATTTTACTTAAGAAAAAATCATGCTCATTTTTTCGTGAATACGACAACAATTTTCGTACAATAATTCTTAAGGTTATTTATTTACTTCTGGTGTTACCATAAAATTACTTGCTTTTGTGAATTCTAGTCTTGAATATAAATATAGCATGTATTTCTTGATGATAAATAGTAGAAATTGTATTATACCAAGAAAATAATTATTATTGGGAGCAGTCAAAAACTAATTGGAAATCATCAACCATTTCATTGATATCGATTGAAGTCTATCAATGCCTAATTTTTAACTGTTATCAATTGGAAATAATCGAACATTAAATTAATATCAATTGGAGTAATATCAAATTCGTAAATGGCATCAATAAGTGTCGATCGATTTGATGCAATCAATATGGATTACGTGGGCCAGGAATATTTGCGAGGTGGTGCATAACAATGTTCTGAGTTACAATGGTGAGCAGTGAGGTACAAACACTACTCAGCACTGAACTGTGGACATTACAGCAAGTTGTTTTGAAATAAATTTATGATGAGTTGTGTGGTGTTAAGCTGCTTTTAACTATTTGCTGCCACTAATACCACAATTAATTTCCAGGCATGTATTTGAAAATTTCAAGAGTTTTTCTCGATTTTCACCACTAAAACCGTTTTAATCTCAATTTCCTCTGCAAAATAACATCAAATAACTCTTTTTTTTTCCCGAAATTTCACCATCAAGACAAAAAAGAAATAACTTTTTGCTAAATTATCACTATAAAAACATTTAAAAAAACACATTTTTCGTAAAATTTCACTTCATAGCCTTTTTTAAATACATTTTTCGGAAAATCTCACTCCAAAAACATGAAGAAAAAAATCATTTCCATTCAATTTACAGTTCAAATACATTTTATATAACACATCTTGGAAAACATTTCACCAAAAACATGAAAAAAGTAAACATATCACTCCAAAAACTTCAAAAAAAGAAATCCCACTCAAAAACCATCAAATACACACATTTGTCCAAAATTCCCACTTCAAAAAACCAAAAGAATATCAACCCTTTTTTTTTCATGAACACGACACGGAAAAACAATCAAACGACTTCTAACAATATTCCAGAAAATACTCCAATTACAGTAAATCCATGACTTTATGCGGATTCGTGTTACACGAATTCGTATACACACGTTTTGGAATCTTGAATCTAACCACCGTATACTCAAATTACTCACCTCCACAAACAAACAATCATGACTCACACATCTCCCATACCTTATTTACGACATATCCAGCACGACACAACTGATCATCTCCACGTATTTAATCGTTTACGACAGATTTTAGCATCGATAAAATCAAAATTTCGTTCAAATATCACATTTTTTTCTGTTTTCTCGAAATTTCCGTTTCGCGTTTCGTCATTTTTAGCCACCGACTCAAGATGTGATATGGATTTCTTTTTTGGCGAACGATCAGACAAAATCCAAGATAAACAACAAACATGGAGAAAAAACGCCATTTAACCCGCGATTCTTTCATTTCATCATGAGAAATTCCCAAGATCTCTTGCGTAGATTTTGGAAATTTTAATTTTATTTTTTGACGGTTTAGTTTTTTTTCTTGGAAAAAAGACGGAATTTGTTTGTGTTTATCTGTTTTTGTTTTACAATTGATGTTTGTTGTTGAATTACGTCATTGAATTGTTAATTTTGACAAGAAAATGGCAATTTGTGTTTGTGTGAAATTACGCGATTTTTTTTTCTTTTTTAGTTTTTACGGTTTTCAAGGTTTTCTAAATATGTTACAATGAGGTTATATTTTTAAAAAATGAGTATTGTTTCTAAATCATGGTTTAGGTTAAAGGATTTGATTTATTTGCTTCAATTACTTGTGATTTTTACTTATTTTTATGTTTTTCAAATCTGTGCATTAAACATGATAACATTTTTGCTTGCAATTTCAATAAAATGATAAAACTAATCAAAATTCCCTGTAATAAAAATTTAATCGATTTTTTCTGCGATATTTGTCTCGAATTTTCCGTTTTCAGAACAAAAATTCTGTTCTGAAAGTGTCATTTTCTCAAATCCAAAATATCCATTACATTTCATTAATTTACCTTAATCAATTTCACAAAATCACCATAAATCAAACTAAAATCCATAAATATAATTAGACTAGCCGGTAACCCATGGAAACTCCACGGATAAAATGAATACACAAATGGTAAAATAAAATTATTAAAGTATGAAATCTAATCACATTCAAAAACCCACTCTGCCCGTGTAATCCCACTCTACTCATGGAAAAGCCATATTGCCACTCTCAGCAAAAAAGGTATAAAAAGTCACATATATATGAACAGAAGTAAATAAATGTATTTATTTACCTCTGATATGGAGTCATTCTTAAACCTTTAAAGTTCAAATAATTGTTGGACTATAGCAAAATACGGTAAGAGAATAATGTAAATTCGACTCTGTTTATTATACCGCTTCAATAATACACACAAGAGTGATCACCACAATACTGG
>JAQIXT010002126.1:0-12144 GCA_034700445.1 Stenotaenia linearis
CGTATTTTATTATTAATTTAAATTTCTATTTAATCACTTTATAATTAATTTCTTTTGTTTCACATACTTGTTTTCTATTTATTTATAGAATTCTTTTCTTAATTATTCTTGTTTAATTACGATTTGTCTTGTTTAATTACGATTTGTCTTATTATAAATTTATTTTTTCATAAGACTTGTTACGAAGCGTTTTAATAGATGGCGACATCTATTGTGTAATTTGTAATTAATTTATACTTTTCAGAGAATTTAATAGAATTTGATGAAATAGTCAAATATTTATTAATTGCTTTTATTTATTGTTTATTATTGTTTGTTAATTGTTGTTGTTTGTTTGTTTATTGTTTGTTGTTTGTTTATTGTTGTTGTTGTTTTGTTGTTTGTTGTTGTTGTTTGTTGTTTGTTGTTGTTTGTTTGTTGTTGTTGTAGAAAATATCTACACCACTATTAAAACACAAACAACAAATCTCGTCTCTCACTTTAAACAAATAAAATCCTAAATCCGACATCTCGCGACGAACACCAGCACCGCAAACCAACGGCGCTTCGTGGGCGCCATAGAATAAGAAAATGGTTACGCGACTGGATTTTCAAATCTGACGGGTGTGATGTAACGAAATTACTCGTGAAACGAACCGTAAACAAAAAACAAACTCCCCGATCGCAACGAAAATGCCCCGGACTTCGGATCGGACGACGATCGCGGTATGACGTAACAAATCCTCATTTCCAACTTAAAATTTAAATTTTAAAATGTACCAACAGATTTCCAGTTTCGTCCGATCGGCCCGAATGCCGTAACTCATCCGAGGGAATGCTGCAAGTACGCGTCAACCTCCGTCGTCTGGAATACCTGGAAAACTGTGCGCGGGACAACTTACCCGTCTGTGGCTCGGATCTGCGCAGACTAGAGTCGTTCGCACGGAAAGAGTACACCGGTTTCGTCAAAAAACGGTACACAAAAATGTTGAAAAGGACTAAAAAACGGAGCAGCGACGACGAGACGTCGAGCGTGATGAGCCGAGACGAGATTGAGAGAGATCTCAAAGTGTTTGTCGGTAAACATCAAATACCGTCGAGTTACAGTGATAAAGGATTCGACGAACGGACGCTTGAAAGAGTGAAAAGTTTTGTTTTTAACGGTCACAAGATGAACGGGTTGGTTAAAGGGGGTGTGGAGTGTGTTGTGGAAAGGTGAGTTGATTTTTTTGTGAGTTTTTTGGTCGGAATTTCATTTTTCATTTTTTATTTTAGGCATTCGAGTAAAACCGATTTGTCGCAGTTGAAGAAAAATCTCGTGCCTACGCGAGAGGAGGTTGAGAGTTTGTCGAGACGTGTCGAGGTGTTGAGAAAAGAGTACGAGGAGATGCTGCAGAATTCGGTCGAATCCGAATCGGACGACGAGACGGAGATTGAGAGGGAACTTCAAGCGAAATTGTCGAAAACCGTTTCTATAAATTCAATCATACTCACGAAATCGACGCGATCGATGGAAACGGAAGCGGGTTTGTTGTTTTTATCATTTTTAATCGGTTTACGAGGTTTTTTTTTATTTATCAGTTTCTCGCTTTGCAGACGGAGATTCGCGACTCGTTCATCAGAAAATAGAAGGATGCGCCGGTTCTGTACCTTTTACGTTAGAAATCCTGATCCAACACATGAAAGTAGTAAATTAATTTCGTCAAAAACATTTTTAAAAAAGATTTTCACTAATTTACTTTTCTCAGAGCATCGGATCGTTGGAAAACGCAAACGTCGTCGATTTGGACCTGTCGATACCTAAAAACTGTCACGTTCAAGAAGAATTAGAATCGTTCATCGAAAAGTAATTTGAAATCCAAATTTCCTTTAAATTTAACTTCAATTCCTCGAATTCCAGAATGAGAAGTTGTCGAGACGTCATGTTGTGCTTCAGAGGACTCGAAAAATACGCCAGTTGGTATTTGATGAGACAGAAAACATTTCGTCATTTCGTCACAAACAAACCTTCAATCGCATCTCTGAGCGAGGATCCGTCAAACCGCGAACTACATCTGACATCCACGCACAAGTGAATAAACAATTCCCCAATTTCTTAACCAAATACTAAACCAAATTCTCTCCAGTCACGTCCGGGCCACCATTTCTTGGACCTTCAGGACCGAAGCGACTGGTCACCTGACCCCGGTCATCTCGTTAACCGCACGAAAAACAAAAATTGGTAAAAAAGAAACCCACAAAAATCCCATTTTCTCACCAAATTTCTCTTAGGCGCGTTCGTCGACGTCGACAACGTGATTTCCAAGTTACCCAGCATGTTTCAACTAATGCAAGATCTTTACGGCATCGAACGAGCGATCGATATCGTGATCGACATGTTGAGCTTATGAATGATTTTATTTCGTTTTGTTTACTAATTTTTCCAAATTTTTGATTCTTTACTTGTATAAACTTCCGATTGTTATTTTTCAATCCTGTAGTGGTTCAAACACTAAATCTGTTAACCTATATTTTCTTCGAAGAGAATAAACGATTTTTGCATATAAATATTTTTTTGTGTGCCACAATATTTTATTACAAGGACAGTTCTCCAAGTAAAAAAAAAAAAATAATAATAATCAATAATATAAAAAGTAAACATCAAAAAGTCTGTACATTACAGTTCCCTTTTGGACTAGGACGACAGTCAAAAATGTAAAAAAAATCAAATTGAAAATTGAAAATTTCTTCCGTTTTTCAGAGATTGGACTTTTTACCTTGGTGATCAACTAGAAAAACGTTGTGAAAAATACGCGAATTCTTCAAAGTCCCAAGGCCACCAATCGGGCTGAAAACAAAGAATAAATTTTTTTCCACCAAATTCCAAAGGCAGTCAATATGCTGGCCGAAATTTATTTTCAATCTTGAACAGACCCTTCCATAAAGGGTCGATGCACTTCATTTATTATCTTAAATTGTCTTTTTAAAAAAAAAATAAAAAAAACTTAAAAAAATCGAAATCTTGTAATCCGATTACAAGTACACTCCGTAGTGTCCACGGTAAGTTCTCGCGTCTCCAGAAGGCCAGGGAGAAATCACTTTTTATCACAAAAGGCTTCTTGGCTTGGACAAACAATGAGAAAAGAAAGATCGGCTCAACAGGTCGATGTTTCTTCGCCGTACAACGTGCAAGCAACGTTCTCGAACTTATGCGCTAAATGGAGTTTATTGCAAACCGAATCGTTTTCCAAAGCACTGAGAATCTAAAAAAAAATTAATTAATTTATTAAAGATTAATTAATTTTTTTTCATTTTTATACCTTTTCTTCGTGTTTGTTTGCATAGACGTGGTGCAGCGCCTTGAGGGCACACATGTGGTCGAGTTTCTTGTCTTGCACTAAACAAAACTGTTGCATCGCCGAATTCATTTCCTGATCCGTCACCTGCGGCAACTGCTGGATCCGACTGTAGAATTGTTTCACCATTTCTCTGTAATGCGGAATATCCTTTGCGAAAAGTAGTTTATCCGTTGGCGAATCCTAAAAAAAAAAAAAATTTTAAATTTAATTTCCAAAAAAAAATATTTTTTTAAAAATTTTACTTTTCCGAGTCTGCGTTCGGTCATCGAAAGACTTTCCATGAACGCCTGCTTGATCACTTCGAGGCAATCGTCGACCGCTTGATTCTGCGCAATGTCGAAGATGTAATTTGGATGCATGATCAACTGAACCCAAAACCTTAAAGGTAAACTGAAAAAAATTTTTTTTTTTAATTTAAAAACTCAATTTTTAATTTTTAAATTTTCTTACCAATTACTCTTCCACGCAAAAGTCACTTCGGGATTCGTAATGTTGTGTTCGCGAGCAGACTCGTCGAAGAAATCAAAAAGCCATTTGATGGCGGGAGGAAAAAATTCGTTGGTTGTGAGGATGGTACGGAAGAAGTCGTCGACAAATTTGTGGACGGTCCCCTTAGTTGTGAGTAATCTAGTTAAAAATATTTCCGTAATCGCTTTGTGCGTCCTTTCGTTGCTATTCTGTGGATGTTGATCGCAAGGTTTGACCAAATGGAACACTTTATCGCGCCCGTGTTCTACGTCTACGTTGGATGGAATGATAGGAGAAATGGAGTTAAGAGAATAATTTCCTGTACCTAAAATCAAAAAAAAAATAATTATAAAATCAAAAATTTCAAAATTTCAAAAATGTTAGTAATTTATTAGTTTTTCAAATCGGTTTTACGTTAGTTGGTTAGTACGCTTACAATTTGAGCTAGTCTGCTTACAGTTGGAATTAAAACTCTCGTTTTGACGCGGCAGTAAACTCACGACCGCCGATTCTTTGATGCCGTAGTGTTGTAAGGTGTTGATTTGCCGACAATTGTTGAACGTTTTGGTCGTCAAGTCTTCGTCGGCTAACGGCAAGTGACCGTTATGGCCGTGTCTCCATTCTAAAATCAAAATTTATTATTTTTTTTTTTAAAATAGAAATTTTTTTAAATTTTTAATTAATTTACCTAAATCGATATCGCTAACTGCAGGTCGCAGACTCAGAGGAGTATTTTTATACAGAGCATCAAGTATTTTCGACTTGACTTGAGAAATCGTATCACAATCCAGGACTTTACACTGCACTTTTTCGTCCAAGTCTTCTTGTATCACTTGAATCGTCTTTAATTTTAAAAAAATTAATCAAATTCCTTAAAAAATTTTTTTTCAATTTTATTTACCACTACGTTATTTTCGATTTGTTCTTTAAGTAAATGTTTCTCCGACAGCGAATATCTAGCATCATGGGTAATGAAATCCACGGGTCCTTTTTCAACTTGATGTTTAATGGCTTTGCATAATAGAAAGAGCGAACCGCCCGAGTAATCCTTTAAAAAAAAATTTTTAAATTCAAAAATTCAATTTTTTAAAAAGATTTTTAAGAAAATAATTACTTTTAAATTTCGGTACATAAATAACGCCACCCAATTGGCCACCATACTAGAGACGACCGAATCGAACCTTCGTAGCACCATGTGTGGATGGTCTAGAAGTCGATGCTTGATTAACTTCGATAACAGAGCTTTAATAATCCTAAAAAAATTAGATATTTATTAATAAAATCGAAACCAAAAATCGATTAATTTCGATTTTTCCAAACTTACTCCGTGGCATACTCCATTTTGCCTAATAATATCACCATAAGCAACGATGCTATATAAACTCTAAAAAAAAAAATTCAAAAAAATCAATAAATCGGTCAAAAATCACAAAAATCAATGTCCAACTCACTTGTCCTTAATAGACACTTCCCGCTCCAATGTATCGATAAATATTAATAAAAAGTTTTTATTACATAACAACTGTTCAAACTGCAGCATAGCGGTATGATAATTCGCAGGCATTGTTTTTGCCCAGTTCTAAAAAAAAAAAAAAAAAAAAAAAAAAATTTAAAATTTGAAAGAAAAAAAAATTTGTGAAAATTATACGTTTTGCTCCTGGAAAATGTCTTCGCTGACCCCAGGGAAGAAGACGTTCATGACGTAAGTGTTGTAATCGAAATAAGGGATTCCGGTGGCCTCCAAGTCGCTGGTCAGGTCCGTCATGTCCGTTTGTAGTTCGGCGAAGCCTTGCTTGCACTCGTTGCGCACGTTGCTCTCGAGCGTGTCCATTTGGATTTGGATGCGCTTGTAGTCGCGTTCGGCTTGGGTGCTCTTTCTGCGGTATACGATTAGAGTGACGATGCTGAGGAGTACCAGGAACGCTCCGCCGGCTGCGATGCCGCCGATCGCTTCGGGGGGGAATTCGTAGTGTTTCATCATTTCGTAGCGGAGGTAGCCGATGGGGAAGCGGAGGCTGTCGCCGATGCGAATCTGTGGAAAGAAAAATTAAAAATTGTAAGAAAGTTTAATAAAAAAACAAAAAAAACATTCGAAAATCGTTCGAAATTAATCGAAAATCGTTCAAAACTCATCAAAGCATTTCGAATTTCATCCGAAATTTTCGAAAAATCGTCAAAAAAAATCGAAAATTATACGAAAAGTTGAATACAAAAGCAAAATTCGTACGAAATTTAAGAAAAAAAAAATCGAAAATCGTTCAAAACTCATCCGAAAATTCAAAATCGTGTTAAAACTACTCGAAATAATCTGAAAAATTCGAAAATCGGTTAAAATTCGTACGAAATTGTCGAAATTCGTATTAAAACTATCCGAAATTAACGAAAATCGCATTAAAATAATCCGAAATTTTTATAAAACGTTCTAAACTCCAAAAAATTTTCAAATTCGTTCGAAAATCACCCGAAATTTTCAAAAATCGTACTAAAATCACATGATAACTACTTAAAAAAATCATAAAATCCCTCCAAACAACCAAAGACAAGAAAAAAACTTACAACAACAAGCGGCAACTCATGATCCGTCATCCGCCCCAACTCATCCGTTCCCGGCGGCTGCTGCGTGGGCGGCGTGCACACCAACTGCGTCATCGCCAACGACGTCACATTGCACAGCTTCGTCCCGATCGTCACATTAACTTCGTGCTGTTCGGTCGCCCTCTTCAAATTCTGTCCTTCAATGACCAAAGTGTCTCCCTTGTACAACTTAATCCGATCTCTGTCGAACTGAGTGAACTTCGGGTCCTCGAAATACACCAACTCGTGCTTCACATCCGGGAAATTGTCCGCCAAATTCATCACCGATTTCACTTCGTCCATTATGAACCCGATTCGCAGTCGGAGTTCGCCTTTGGTTCCCGCGACGTATCTGCGATTTCTCCCGAAGTTCAGAAGTTGCGCTTTGTTTACTGGCGGTGAAGGACATTCCATCAACGTTTGATTCAACACATTGCAATTCTGTGGGGAAAAAAATTTTTTTGTGTTAAAATTTGGGTAAAATTTTTTTTTTTTTTGGTACCGTTTCGTTCACAGCTTTGCTCTTGTGAAATACAGCCATTCTCGGTAGCTGAATCGAAGTCAAGTCAGTTCCTTCGACCAAAATATGTCGACCGCCACTGGAATGAATGAAAAAAGTTGTTTACGATAAAGTCAATTTTGGGCGATTTTTCATTGAAAATGTAAGATTTTATCACTTTTAGGCCTATTTTTAGTTGAATCCATTTAAGGCCATTTTTGGGTTAAAAAGTGTTAATTTCTCATCATTTTTCATTTATTTCAATAATAACAATTCAGGCCTAAACCTTCATTAAAAAGCAGAAATTTCGACTCATTTTCCATTGAAAAGTAAATTTTCAATGAAAAAAACATAAAATTTCCCACAATCCCCCACTCGAATCACCTGAGAAAGCTTTCTGTGGGCGATATCTTGCTAATGGTGGGATCACGAGTGAATGTGAAGGAATAATTCAGCGTCCTGTTGGCTCCGTCCACACTAACTATCAATTTCTTAACGACGCGGTCGGGAGTCTCGGACCGAGTGGTCAGACAACTCAAATGTGAACTCGTCGTCAGAGAACTGTCCACCCTGCACGGTAAATCGTCCAAAAACACAGCCACGTTGCTGCCGATGTTTAAATGATTGCCTTGAATTGAGAGTCGAGTGCCGCCCGACTGGGGTCCCAAGTTCGGACTCGCTTTTATCACTTTAATGTCTTTGTATTGGAATTTTTCACTCGAGATTGTTTGTCCGGCTTTGTTTCCGACACGAATCGATGCCTCGATTTCGCCCTTTTTGCTTCGTCCGACCCGACAAACTATCCTGGAATTAGAAAATTGTTTTTAGTAAATTTTTTTAAATTTCTAAATATCAAAAATAATTATTGTTGTTGATATTCATTGTTTTTTAAATTTTTTTTTTAAACATGAAATTTTTTTGTTTTTGTTGAGTTTTTTAAAAATTTATTTCATTCATTTTTGTTTTTTGGACTTTATCCAATATATTATTTCAAGAAAAATAAAAAAAACATTCTCAAAATCCCACAAAATATTCAAACAATGAGAAAATTCAATCAAAATTTCAAAATGTTTAGTTCAAAATGACAAGAAAACTCGAAATAAAAACCCAAAATTCAAGAACAAAAAAATACCCCAACATACCTCACTGATACGTTATATTCAATTAAATCACACGGAATATCTCCTATAAAAACTTTATTCGACACTTCCTCAGCGCTTAACCCCAAATTCCCTCCTTCAATCGTCACCAACGTCCCTCCTTCAACCGGCGCACTCAGTGGACGGATCTAAACCAACAAAAAACACAAAAAAATTTAACAAATCCAATTCCCAATCGATTTTTATCCAAAAAAAATTACCAAATCGATTCTGGGTGGCGGACACGCATTGACGGGTGATCTGCGACAACTGACGGTGTAAGCACAGGAATTATCACACCAGGCACATTTATACTTCGTGTCCTGAGTGAGGCAAAGGCTACAGTCCGAATGACCACGGTGACTACCAAGGATGGGGCACTTGTACAAAATCACTGAAAAAAAATTTTTCCAAAAAAATTTTAAAAAATTTCACTAAATCAATAGGTAAACCCCCTTTAACGCTTATCAGTTGAAAGCAGAGCCAAAGCTGCGTTGCATTTCGTAATAAATGGTTAAGTTGGAGCAACCCCAGTTTAAACTCGACCCCATAACTCACTCGTGAAAAGTGAGACACGTGTCACAAACTCATCCCTTTAAATCCGACTTGTTGTTGTAAACACGTCGTTACGTTTCATTTTTTAACTTCAAACGCTAAATTACCTTCCGTCGTGTCCACCAAATGATTGCCATTCCACACAACTGTCAACTTAGCTGTCTTTTCTCCCGTCTGTGCTTGATATGTATACTAAACAAAATAATAAATTAATTTCACATTTTTTTTCACAATTTTTTTTTCAAATTTACCGCTCTGCGACCGCAAACGACGAGATTCGTTCCTTTGATTTTCGCAGGCACCACAGCTTTGGCTTCTTCGATTTCCAGAATACATTGATAACCCGTTTGGCCCAACTGCGGTAAGGCCAAATTTTCAACGGCCACTTCGATTTCGGTTGGAATCTCGTGTGGAAGAAGAATTTTCGATCCTGGACGGAATCGCGGACAATACGAAGAACCATGGTTTGCAAATTGACGTGGATTCTAAAAAAAAAAAAAAAAAAAAATTTAAATTTAAAAATTACAAAAATTAAATTGAAACAAAAGAGAAAACGTTGAATTTTTTCCTCGCATTTCTTCATGCATGAGCGATCAAAGTTTATTGGGTTTTGCAGTGAGGGTTGGCTGAGTTATTTGCTACAAACTCGTGTAATTAAGCATAAAAACCAGATTTATCTCATGCCTCGAAGGAAAGGGTTGTGTTCGAATAAAAGCAATTTCTTCACTTACGTTTTCTCCACTTATAACTGTTTGTTGGCAAGATGTGATGTTATTTGTGCACGTATTTTCGTAGACGCACCAACTGCATGCCCAACGACTTTTAGTGCACGTTTTGCAACTGTAAAAACGAATCGTTAAATTAACGGTTCAAATATTTTTAAAAACGCTTAAAAATGTAAAGTTACTTTGAATGGATGCTACAGTCGAAGTAATGGAAACTCCTGCTCACGAAATCCGTGTTCGTCTCGCTCGAGCGAACCGATAAATACACCGTCACGTGATCTGGAAATATGAAATTTCGAATTTTACTGAGCTGTGATTGGTCGATAATACTATTTGTGCGGGATTATCAAAATGGTCGACTCGTTTTGTTATTTGTGAAAGGAAGAGTGAAAAAATTAATTTTCTCACCTTGATCTTTGGGAATCGCTGGTCTTTGGCTGAAATCTGGAGTTGCGCAGATCAATCCGTTCGGCGACACTTGTGCTTCGATCGGTGACGTCTTGCCAAAAACGCATAAATACTTGGCTCCGAACGGTAATTGTGGCAGTTCGTGAATGGTGAGATGAAGCTAACGGAAAAAAATAGAAAAAAATAGAAAAAATATTGATTTTATTTCTTTCTCCTAGATATTCAACAGTTGTCGCTGATGAAATAAAGTAAAAAAGATGGAGAAAATGGAAAAAAAACGGAAAAATTCAAAAAAAAGACTCGATCCACTAATTTCCTCTGATTTACTCAATCCAATTGGCTTCCGACCAAACAGATGGGTGACTCCCACTCGACCCGTGCTGGGAATGCGAAATGTTGACGAGGAGGTTCTCGAAAGAAGGGAGAAGTGAAAAAAGGGGTATTTTATGAGGTGGCCAATTTGACGGGTTTATTCCGAGTTTGAAATTGGATTTGATCCAAGTTTGACTTGTAATTTGTCCGTGTCGAGTCGAAGCTAATGATTTAAAACTCACCGTGGCCTCACTTAATGTTTCCTGTTACTTATTTTAGAAATAAATCTGTCACGGGATGTTCGGGGATTGACTTATCACTTCCTACAGGCGAATTGTCTGCGGATTTTAATGGGGGTGGTAGTGGTTTGATGGGTGAATTTTTGGGTCAATTTTCAAGAATTTTTATTGATTTTTGATGTAAATTTTGTTGGTGGTTTGATGTTGTGATGAGATTTGATGGGATTCAGGAGATTTTCTTAGAAATTCATCAAATTTAATGCATTTTTCTAAGAAATTCATCAAAATTCGTCAGATTTTTATCAATTTTCAAAGAAAATTCATCAGATTTTATCAATTTTCAAAGGAATTCTTCTGTTTTTATCTATTTTCTAATGAAATTCATAAAATTTCATCCATTTTCAAAACAAATTTACCAAAATTTACTAAAACTCATTAATTTTTCAATCCAATCCTACAAAACTCACCAAATTTCATCAAGTTCACATCAAAATTCACCAAATTTCAACAAGTTCCATCAATTTTCCAAAGAAATTCACCAAATTCCACCAAATTCAATCAACTTCCCACTCAAAACTCTCAACCAAACAACCCAAACCTCATAAACAAAAACCCATTCATCCTGACATGCCTTTACCCAAACCCTTGTAGCCGAGAAATTTATGACACGACTAATTTCCAGCGTCAAAAGTGTATTCTGGCTTAAGCTTGCGATAAGATTAAAGCCAGTTATCTCCGTCGTTAACATCCGAGGCGAGGAATGCGGCAATAAATTTGATTTATTATTAAGTACCAGCCATCACGATGATGATGCTTAACTTAAAACATGGCGTCTTACCCATAGTTCAAACCACCTCCTAGTCCATCGAACAAGTGCAAACACTATCTCTTTGAGACAAGTCCCCGGGGTACTCTAAGCACTTGTTTATGAGGGGCCCTATGACCGTCGTCCAAATATTTAGACATATTTTTTCCTTATTTAGAAATAAATTTCGAGTGAGTTAAAAATAAAACTTGTAATTAGGACTAAAGTTTTCTTCAAATTCCTGCAAATTTTGCCCGTAATTTGTGTAATTTTTCGTCATTTTCTTAAATTTCAAACACCGAACCCAGAGAAGTTGTTACGAGATGATGGAAATAACAGATCAGAGTGAATGAGTTTATGGAAGCCGAAAAGGACCACCATTTTTACTTTTTATTCTTTTTTTTATTTTATTTTTGTTTGGGTTGTGTCGAGAGTTTTGGCCTTTCGTTGAACCTGTCCACGTCCGGTCTGTTGATGGAGAAGTCGAAGTGCAACCAACAAAATTGCTTCAATCTACTAAAAGCTGACCTTTCCTGGTTCTGTAAGTACTTGTCGGGTTGACTAAGAAACCTTGCGAGTTCTCATCAATTTCCAGACCGGCTACCAAAGTTTATGGTGGTTTAAAATAAAAATAAAGGATTTGTTAGTTGGAAAGAAAATTGGTCTGTTTTGTGCTATGTTTTCTCATTTTTCTCATTTTCTGCATTTTAAATAAAAATTATAAACTAAAATTTGAAGTGTTTGCAGTGAAATATGTGAATTTTAAGATAAAAAAGACAAAAATTAAATTAAAAAACACAAAAATTTAAGGTAAAAACTCAAAATTTTCAGTCTTTTAAAGTGAAAAACACAAATTTGAAATTAAAAAACACAAAAATTAAAGTAAAAACCTCAAAATCTGAAATGTTTGTAATGAAAAACACAAATTTTAAAATAAAAAAACAAAAATTAAGGTGAAAAAGTCAAAATTTCCAGTCTTTATAGCCAAAAACACAAAACTTCACTGCAAAACTCAAAATCTTACGTCTTATTTTAATCAAAAACACAAATTTTGAATATAAATCCACTAAACCCCCCACAAAGCTCAAATTAAAAAACCTCCC
>JAQIXT010002127.1:0-12143 GCA_034700445.1 Stenotaenia linearis
TGGCTGAACGTAACATGAAATGTTACGTTACTGCTTAATTCAACTCAGAGTTGAATTAGCACTTAAGGCACTTAGTACCCCACAATGCACCATACCTCTCTCTTAAGTTACGTTACGATCAAGTGTGAACCTTGCATTACAATATGTAATAAAAGTAATTGAAAATCTCATGGTATTGTAAAAGAATTGTAAAAGTGTTTCTTCTCAGAATGGAAAATAAATGTGTTTATTTCTTGGTAGCAGTTCCACAATTACAAGTTATAAATCAGACATCAAAATTTCCACAAAGTCTATTATTTCTATACGCTAAAAACTGATAACAGCGCTCTATGTTAGCTTACCTTTAAGACCCATAAAAAACTATATCACAAAAGTTATAACGATGTCATATGTGACCTCCATTTTGGACATATTCAACACACGTCTTCTTGTTGGAGACCCCCTTGAGTCAAGTTGGGAAGCCTTAGGGTCTTGTCTATTCGAGATAAGCCCTGTTAAAAAAATCCAACTTTAAAAAAAAATCCATTTTGCTTTTGTTTCTTTTTTTATTTTCCTTTCTATATATCTATATATTCTTTCCAATTTAAAAAATAAATAAAAAGAGGGGAAAATATGAGAAATTGTGAGATATGTTGTCAAAAAAGTTGTCGGTCTTGTCAGAAAATTGTCCTCTTGAATTTTGAATGTTAGGAAATAAAAGCTGAGAAACTGCAACATTTATGTCCCTACTTGGCTTTTGCTTTTGTTTCTTTATTTTTTTTATGATTCCACCTTTTAAACTTCTCTTGCACATTTTATAGACCTTGGAACAACACCATCCCCTTCCTTACACCATTTTCCTCCTCCACTAGCAACATCAATAGTTGGGGAGAGCCAATTATACAGTATAATTACTAGTGAAATTAAGTGCAATAGCAACAGAGTGAGTTTCCAATTAACTTAAACTGCAAGTTTCTACATTGAAATTTGACACAAACTTACAACATTGTTCTCATGTCTTACAAATTGAATTGATATTACCATTAAACTCCTTTTTATTTCTCTTTATTACTCTGCAAAAGTAATAGACTTTGGGCATAGTCATTCCATTCTGATTTAGTCCTAATTAAATTCTGACTCTAATTTTTAGAAAATAGACATGAAAAGAGACTTAACATTAGCATTGCCTTGGAAAATGGCTTAAAATCTCCTTAAAATACTTTAAAAATGTGCTTTTGATGGAGATTTTGAGATATGGTATTGAATTGATGTAGTAATTTGGTCCCAAAACCAGCAAATGTTATTTAAATGTTGAGACAATATTAAAATATTTTATAAAATACTATTTCAACTTTTAATATTGATTCACTGTTGGAATAATATTTCTTATGTTCAATTCTACATGTGGTTTTATTCTTCATCTAACAATATTTATTTAATGATTTTCTATCCAATAATTGCAAAACTATCTAATTTTATAAAATAAAGTATTAAATATAAAAGTATTTGCTTAAAGAACATTAAAATTAACAGAAGCAATAACTTTCTTGCAGTAATTAGCTGTGCATATTATAGTTTAGATGTGTTTTAAAGCCTTTTTGATATATGTGAAACTAAACTTTTTTCCAGGATCAAATTCACATAATTCACATTCACATATTTTGTACTAAAATATTTTGAAGAGAGTCTCTTTACTGTACAAAATGTATGTTAAATGATGAAAAGTAAAGATATCAACAATATTTTGCATGCAGAGAAGCAAATTTTGGCCAGAAAGTCAAAAATATTGGGTAAGGTTAAACTGGACTGTAGGATTTAGTAGGTTGTTATGTTCTAGCCTTTAAACTATAAGAGAATCCTATAAGAACTTTCCCCCCTGGAGTTTTATCCACTTTTCATTCACGTTGCGTGAATACCGCAATATAAATCAACATCTGTGCTTTACCGGAGTGGGTATTATCACAGAAAATTTGTAATTGGAAATTACACGTTACTGATAACAGCAAACATAACAAATTGCCTGAAATAGCTTGATGTATATCAAGGTCAGAAACAAACATTGAACTTGTTTTCAAACATTACTGGTTTTCAATGACCTTTGACTGGGTGCACTATTAAACTACATTTCCCTTTCATGATGCATCACTATCACACAACAAATAATGTTAATTCATGCTCAGAATTTGTAATGTTTTCAAATACTAAACAATTTTATACATTTTTATAAACTTGATTTTTTTTCTTCATTTTTTCATTGGATTTCATGGGTGTGTTTTAGAGACAATAAAATGCCAACTTGATTTGTTTCCAGCTTGATAGAGGAAGTGCATGTGAGTAGCAGAAAATTGTGGGGTTTGTGATTCCTGCTCCTCATACATTTTTCACTTGGTGTATTATTAGGAAGCAGATAATTCGTGCTGGGGCAAATTTAAACTCTCTTTTGTGCTATTAGTGATTGAAATGAGCAAATTTGTTCCTAAAATGGCTATCTTTAAATCAATGAATGTTTGAATTAAAAAGAAAGTCTTTTTTAAATGAGAATTTCCCTTTTAAACCAAGTAATGAGGACTTGACATTTAACCTGGTCGTTAAACAAGCCACATGTTACTTTTTTGTCTTTTTCTTTTTTTTTCTTTTCTATCTTCTTGTTCCATCTTAATGAAGACACAGCTTCCATGCGTCACCTTGGGACCAATTGCGGACATAAAATTGTGTGGAATGCACAAACTAACTACTTTTTAACCCTTTTAGGCAAGTAAACTAGATTTCTTTTTGCAGTAAATTTATTTTGAAACAAGGTTTCTTATAATTCTAATTACCTAAAATAAAAATTTAATTAAACTCTTAATAGACTTTACAGTGATTTTAACTCTTTTTATTCTGACTGGGTAGTTGTAGATGTAACAGAAGAAAATGTAATTGTATTGTGAAAAAATCTTTTTACAATGTCATTTTCTTGGAAATGTGAATAAATATTGTGCAGTGATCAAATTGTATTAGGTTTAGTCAGTGGATTCCCTTATAATGAATAATGCACTGTAGAATGTATTATTGAAATTCATGTTTCTGCTGTTGTGTTGTATTGTATTTTAATTGTGAATGATTTATTTGATCATAAATAATGGCTTTTACAAAGTCTCTAAGGGACAGTTGCACCAACCTCAGTTAAGCATTGATCTTAGTTTATCCTATAATGTTAATGTGAGGCGAGCACTAACTAAAAGTTTATAATTAATAGAGTTTGTAGAGCTCTCCCTTTATACAGTGTCCCTTACAGTACAGTTGATGCTAGTGGAGAAGCTAGTCATAGGGGACCAAATCTGCCTTTTCGGCAACTATCGTCCTTGTTTCCGAAGAAACGTTTTAAATGGCTGCGAACAGCCTGTTCCCGAAGGAACTTGGTTGGCCATTAGGCCTTTTGTTCCGAAAGGAACTTTCAGGATATTAATATCCTCGACCGCCTTGATCTTAGCCAAAAGGCCGAGAAGCGATAGTGGAGAAGCTGCAATATAAGGTTCCAGCTAAAAGAATTACCACATATGTAACATTTTAATTTGCGCTTAAGTTTCCTTTCCCTAACTTGTATATCTAGATAACTTCAAAATGAGGTTCGAATTGATATTTATGTGTGAATGAAAAACCAATTTTCTTTAAATTTGAGTGCCAAATGTTTGACAACAAGTGCATTTGTTGCTTAAGTTATAACTTTAGTTACATTCACAACTGACTGAAACATTAACAAATTAATTGAATTTCTGACACTTGATTACTCTCAAGAGAAGATCTAGTTAATAATTAACAATAATTTCACTACTTTGTGGACAAAATGGCATTCCCTTCACTTTAAGGCAGTTCAAAATTAATTAATAATAAAGAATTAGAACTTTAAATTCCATCTAATAAAGAGACACCTCACCAACTTAGTTAATCACACCCCCTTTTCTAAAGATACTTCTTTCATCATTAGTTTTCTCTGATATTTGATCTTGTCACATTCAAACACTTTCAAAGGAATATTCACACGTTTCCATGCGCGTGAAAACCCAATATCCGGTACACACAATAGCAGCCAGAACAGCAGCTAGAAAAGTGACTTCTTCAAACTTGCAATTGTCAGAGCAAAAGCGCCCTCTGTCAACCAAACGAGTAAATATTAGCGTGCAAATCAAAAGATTTTACTTATTCCACGACATTTAAAGACGAAACTTTTCCCTCGACGCTTGTCCAACTCGCTTGACTCGAGGTGTCCATTTATCATTGTCTTCATTACCATTTTATTAATCTCCTGACAATTCCGGTCGACTGGCGCCTTCTGGTGGTGGCAGGCAACACTCATCACGTGTCATTTAGAACAGCAAAAAAATTCCCCCTTTTTCCATCCCCAACCGCATACCATTTATGTGGGAACCAGAAATTATTTATACCTAATTTTACTCGTAATGGAATTGTGTCACTGAACGACTCGTCCTGAAGTTCTGTATTTAGTTTGGTAATAAATGGTGGGAACGTGTCCATGTGCAAAGAAAAGCGCCTTTGCTTCGGATAATGTTTTCTTCTAATGTAATGACAGTGGCCAATGAAAACAGGACAAGTTGCCTCCTTTTTTTGCTTCATGAATTTTTACTACACATCATTTACAATTGTCTCGGGTAAAGAGTAGTCATTTTCTCGTACGGTCCCGCGAAAATGTGATTGGTTCTTGATGAATGTCGTCCGGGCACGTGGCAACTCAATTATTCTCCCCTAGATTCCTCCCCATTTCTCTTTTCTGCACTTACTCCATCAGTTGCTTCTCTCGTGGTAGTCACCAACTGCCCCTTATCTCGTTTTGTGATTTGTTCAATGTGGACAGGATGTTCCCTCAATTTGATCTGTGTGTGGATTAGTAGCAAGCTGATGTATTATAGATGATTTTAAGTATAAAAGCGGGATGAATTATATAGTGATGTGGAAATTGTAGATATTTTATGCCATTCGTACTGTTCTGTTGATGTATTGGTTGTTGGTGATAAAATGGGATTGTGAGATATCACAAGTTGTTGGGGATGGAAAATTAGCGGTTGGGAAAGTGAATTGTGCAGTGGAAAGTTTGGCCAAAGGTATTTAGGAATTATAGGGTAATTTTGCAATGTTGCTACATCAGTTTGGATTTTTTAATTCTCTTATTTTAATAAATAAAGTTGAAAATTTTTATGCTTCTGGTTTTGCAATTTTTTTTTTACACATTTCAATTAACAATGATTCGCAAAAGAATAAAAATCCAAGATGGCGAGTCATCTATTTCTCTTAACCCACTTATTTTAATAGAATTTTACCGATAATCAACAAAACAATAGCAAAGTAGATTGCAGTGATGTTTTTTATAATTTTCTTCCAATTGTCATCTAATTTTTTTCCTCACAATTCCCCTATCAGCATACTTCATTTGCATCAGAAGTGATGTCATCAAATGAGGTGGATTTTCAAAAGATGGCAACCCTTTCTCCACTTTTAGAAAAAATATTTGCTTGCACTGCATTTCGGGGAAAAACTTAAAATAATGCCTGAAATATTAATTTGAATGATAGAATCAAGTTGTGAAATTTTTCATAACACTTGGACATCCTTTGTAATAAAGATTGATTCAGAATCAAATGTGAACAGATGGCATTTGCTTATTTATCCAGCCGGTGGCTTTAATTTGTATTTCTGACGATCACACAATCTGTTTTGTATAATTTGTACATTTATTGCAAACTGTTGTGAACGCGCATAGTGGAGGAAATAAGTCCTTTCCTGCTAGCTTTGATCTCGTGGAAAACAATTTGACGTGGCTCACGTTGGAGCAGATGCAAAGGTTAATTGAAAAGGTGATTTGGATTTAATGATGCTATTTATCAATAACAAATGAAGGGTTTGGATGGTTAAGGATTTCAAAAATGTAATTGAGAATAAATATTTGCTTCGTTTCTCCATTTTGTATTATTTTTTTTTAATTCAAAGATGATTTGGTAATTTTTTTGGTTTTAATGATGTATTTAACGCTTGTGTTTGAGCGTGAGTGCTGCAGTGAAGTTCGACTAAATAAGGGGCAGCGAGCGTTTGATCTATATGTGTTGTTTATTGTTTATTATAAAATAATTTTTAATTTAGAGAGTTTTATACCAAATATTCCGATTGCCCCTTATTAATGTTAACTTCACTGCATAACTCTAATCAATTTTCAATTTTAATTTTGCCTCGGATAAAAACAGAAACTAATAGACTGTGACATCAAAATTTTTCTCTTAGTTTCGGTTCAAAAGACAATACACTTGCTCGAGTGGCCAATTTTCGAAGGTCAATAATCACTCTTCCCTAAATTTTCCAATTAACTCTACTTACATAAATTAACAAAATTAGATTTTGAGTTTCTGGGTGAAACAAATTTAAATCCTTTGTTAAATCCTACATTTGGGTCGACTTGTTCCAAGTTTCAATGCAAGATGGCTCTAGTGCTTGGCATTAAAAATATTTTTATTGCACCAATAATACAAATTTTTTTTTAAAAATTACCAATAATAAAAAAAGCTTCTCATAAAATTACATTAATGTAATTTTTTTTTTTTAAAGAAAAAAATTTAAATTCTCATTAAAATCCATCATGACAGAAGAATAGAAGTCTCAAACTGTTAGTTTTAAGTCGATTTCCCCAACAATCACATCAAATTAGGCTTAAAAGAGAGATTGTTTCACAGTCAACTGAGAAAAAAAGGCAAAAGAACACATGTAGACATTTCATGCCCTTGATGCCAAGTCAATAGTGAAGCAAATTCATCAGCAACAAAATCGCTTTATTCCTTAAACTCCTCCTTCAGGTGAATGGACCTAATGCCCTTTGCTTTTCACTCTGACCTTAATCAGTGATATTGGCCTCCTTTTCCAGAAACTGGTCTCGTAATAATGCACCCCAGTAACAACTGCTTAAACTTGAAAATTTTTTTTTCAAATTTTTTCAAATTTTTTTTTCAAATTTTTAATTTTTTCTCACAGTAGTTTTCCAAGTTCAAATTCGTTGGGAACTATTTAAGCCTAATTTTTTATGAGATCAAAAATGATGTTAAGTGTAATTTACTTTACTTTAATTTTGTTTATTTTATTGTGAACGGTCACTTCTAATTGCTTAATCTTCTCTCGGCTTGCATTGTTTTGCGCACTCACCAGTTTGGTCATGGTTGCGGACATGTTACCACTGACCTTGTTTCTTCTTAGCTGCTTCAATTATTCAGGTCGAGGTGAATGTCCGCTAGAAGGCGCTGTGTGCTCGCATATTTTATATAAATATAGCTAGTGGAAGAATTAGAAGAAGGCATCATCTTGGAATTAACGTACTGTTTATCAGGTGAGATTGTACTGTAGTTTTGTCATTTTCTTTCCTCGTTTTGCTTTGTTTATTATAAATTACTGGGTTAAAGGAAATAGATGAGTTATCGAGTTATTAAATGCTTTACACACACTTTTCCTTGTTTTGTAAGGGATTGATTGTGTAATGTTTGTGTTTCTTTGGTTTTATTAACCTTCCGAGAAGAGTTGGAGTCAGTCACACCTTGGAGAAATATGTGGGTGATGGGAGGGGATGTGAGGCAATTCTTTGATGTGGGTTTTAATGCTAGAAAAAGCGGTTTAGATCGGGTTTGGGGTCAGAGGGTTGAATAAAAACAAAAAGGCATTGTCCGTAAACTGTAATTTTTGGTTTATTTTTGGTTTACAAAAATTAAATAGTACTTTATGAGAAATTTAATTCTTGTTTTTGGCATTGCAACTTAATTAAAAATTTAAACGAACTTACCAAGTGAAGTTTGATGATAATTCCATCGAATGAAGTAACGAAGGGTTAACTAGCCCATCCCAAGAAAATATCTTTTCCCTTAGACAAATTAACCCTTGCTTGGCAACTCTAAAGACTGACTAGGTAACCGGATACGCGTCATCTCTAGTTAACCCTTCCTTACTTCATTCGATGGAATGTAATTTATACTGAATAATATTAATTAAATAGCTAAATGTCACTTCGTAACGTCATTATGGAAGAGTAAGATTGAGCAAAAATAAGGAAATTTCTCTATTGTGTAGTTTTTGATTATTTTTTTTAAACAAAAGTAATAAAAATATGAAATTTAGAAGCAAATTTATTATTTTGCAGTAGTCTAATTACCTGTAATGTACAAAGGCAACCGAATTTTATAGGGAAGTCAAGTAAACCTGTAATTTGTATTGCATCGCTTGCAATTTTGCTCTTCTTTTAACCGCCTCGCTAGCTAAGCGTTTAAAAGCCTTTCGTCACGAATATTTAACATTCAAGTACCTTTCAACACCAGCAAAAAGTGGAAAACCAACCACTCAATACTAAATCAAAACATTTTAACCCATTTCTCAACACTTTACTTCACAAAACTCCTCTTTCCAGATGAATCTCCTACTAAACGTCGGCCTTTTCTTGACATTGACTCAGCTCGTTCAATGTCTTCCCTTCCCATTCGAACTGGGCGGTGACCGCGAAGAAGAAGACATCGACTACCCACCTGTCCGACCCCAACGTCAATGGGGCTACTTCCCCCCATCCTCCCGAAACATGAGGATGTCCCCATCTTCGATGATGATGTCCCAATCTCCGATGATGATGCCCCCACCTTCGATGATGATGTCCCAACCACCAACCTACGACGTCCCGACATCCTACAGACAACCGATGCGCTCGATGCGCAGAACCCCCTTCTCACGCCGACCTTTCGGCGGCCGCTTCGGTAGCGGCAGAACGGCGCAAGGCGGCAAAGATGACGACGAGGACGAAAAGAACCGCGAAAAGGTCGAACAGGCGCTTCAGGCCCAACAGACAATAATAGACACAGTTTTACCAATAGTAAACTCGATAGCGCCAAGTACGGCAGGCTTTCTCGGCATGATGCCGCGCATGCGTCGCTCGCACGGCTCGACCGCGGAAGACGCGCCGGACCAACTGAGCATGCCGTCCGAGCAAACAGTTTCGGTTTTGATGCCGTTTAAAGAACAGGTCGAGTCCGCCGAAGCCGTGGCTCCATCTGTGGTCGTTCCGATTAACTACCAGCAGGCTGCGATGTTGGTCGCGAACGCCCAGCAACGGTCGACGATGGACGCGCTGATGGGCGGAAAAGACGAGTCGGAAGCGGAGGACAAAAGCGACGACGGCGACGACGAAATGGAAACAGAAGATAGCGCTGGAAAGGAAGCGATGGAGCGGTTGAACCAGGGGTTATCCGGGTTGTCGTTGATGGCACTTCCGCAAGTGATTCCTCCGTCGTTTCTGCCACGCGCTCCCGATGCGACCGTGACAACGGGAGATGACGATAAGATTTATTTCGCCGTTGACCGGAAAACGATTCTCTCGTTTTTAGGCGCGTTGTTTGGGAATGACTTGCGTTCCGCGATGGCTGCGGCCGTGCATGAGAACAGTGTGCACAAACCGTGAATAAATTTTTTTTTTTTTGTTTTTAAATTTTTAAAAAATGTAAATATTTGGTGCAATTTTAATTTAAAAAGTTTATGGTTCGAGTCTTGCTTTTTCTTCGTAGTTGTTGTTGTTTTTGTTTTATTCGTGGAGTTATGAATTAGTTATGTTGGTTAGTTGTAATGTTTTAGAGAGTAATTTTATGTGTAGAATAAATTAGAAAATTTGTGTAAATTTTATGTTTTGTGATTTTTTTTGTTTGTGATATTTTGGAAATGGAATTTAATGTGGAGTAATAAATAAATATATTTTTATTGTAAACAGCGTTTTGATCGTAAAGTTATTTTGAATTAATTGGTTTGTGTCGTTGGATCAATTGAAATTAATTTTCTATTCGTCTAATTGTGATTCTAATAATAAAGCACGATGCACAATCAAATTGATTGAATTTGAAGTCAAAAAGGTCGTGGGTGATGTTATTCTGTGGGAACGAGTTCAGTGCGGGGGTGAACAATCTTCTTGACCTAAGATCACGTTGAGATATTTTTTTTGTAAAGAAAAAAATTGAAAATTTCAATTTTATTCTTGCAGTAAAATGTCTCATTTGTGTATGCATCGTAAACTGGGTTAGGAAGTTTTAAAAAAATATATAAAATTAACATTTTTATTTTATTCAAATATAATAATCTGATAATTATTCATAATGACACGAAACGTTATTTGAGAGCAAGTTAAGCATCAATTCCTAACGGTTCTCGTGGTGTAGTGGTTATCACATCCGCCTAACACGCGGAAGGTCCCCGGTTCGATCCCGGGCGAGAACATAAATTTTTTTAAATTTTTTTTCTTAGTTTTTGTTTTTTTTTAACCTAAATTTATACATGGGAATTTCTTTACATTTGTTTTCTTTTATTTCAATTGTTTTTTAATAGCTTTTATTTTCCTACAAAGCAAGCAATCCGGAAAACAAATATTTACTCATGCAAACAAAACTTTCACTTAACCTTGAACGACTTACCCATGTATCAAAAGATAGTAAACAATACGAAAAGAATAACTTTACATTTTAGTACTGACCAAATGACCCACTATATATTAACAATATATGATATAATTAGTTTTAAAACGATCAAGGAATTTTGTAAATAGAAGTTTTTCATCCGTTTCTGTGGTGTAGTGGTTATCACATCCGCTTTACACGCGGAAGGTCCGCGGTTCAATCCCGCGCAGAAACATTTTACTTTTTTTTTTTTTTTTTTTTTTTTTACTAAAAATATAAATTTAATTACAAAATAGTTCTACGAGATGGATTTTTTTAAAATTTGTCAACCGTTATTAATTTAAATTTAAATTTTGAAGGTACTGATTAGATAGTCTCTTAAGTGTTAACTGTCACTACCCCTTCAAGCGTTCTCGTGGTGTAGTTGGTTATCACATCCGCCTAACACGCGGAAGGTCTGCGGTTCGAACCCGCACGAGAACAGCTGATAATTTTTTTTGTTTTTCTTTCCAAATAAGAAGTTTGCTAACACTTAGTGTTGAAAAGTTTTTTTTTAACTTATATTTATTTTTATTTACTCACAAGTTCGGTGCGTTTCGTAAATGTTTTGATTCTGATTATATATTAGTGTGACCTGCTTCGGCCAATCAACACTTTTCTCAAGCCTTTGGTGTTGGGCTGCACAGCACAACACAAGATAAAGTAAGAAGTCGGATAAGCAGTAACGAAATTTAAATTTACAATATTCTCTAATATTTTATTTTTCTTAAAGAATTTTTTTTTCCATCCCAGATGAGGTAGAAATAGCCATGGTCTTTTAGAAATTTTAATATAAAATGATTTTTTTAAAAAAGATAATAAACAACTCAAATTTAACTGCTCGTTAAATGAATGCTACTAAAGTATTGTTTTTTTTTTAAATTTTACTGTCGGTTTTTTCAATACATTGGAACGAATCGGATCGGAGATTTTAATCAATATGAAAGTCAGTTGAATGCCACTTACCTATCAGCTGTTTTCGTGGTGTAGTGGTTATCACATCCGCCTAACACGCGGAAGGTCCCCGGTTCGATCCCGGGCGAAAACAGATTTTTTTTAAATTTCATAAATTAACATTTCAATTTTCAGAAAAAATTATTTATATTTGGGCGGTTTGATTACATAGCTATCTTTTTGTCAAACCTTCTAACGTGGCCACACGTCATTGTTTTTCTAATGAAAAATTCACATATTGTTCAAAAAACCAATGGCACGGCCTAATTTCTAAAATTCGGCCTTAATTCTCAAATTCGCCCTTAATTCCCAAATTCGGCCTTTTCTCAATTTCGCCTTTATTTCTCAAATTCGGCCTTATAATTCTCAAATTCACTCTTAATTCTCAAATTAGTCCTTAATTCTTAAATTCTCAAATTCGGCCTTCACTCAAATTCGTCATTAATTCTGAAATTCGGCCTTTATTCACATAAGCAGGGGGAGGGGTGTAAGAATGCATTTGCAATCCCCACGAACACCTAAATTCCCTACCAAATTAAAATTTTTATACCTTTCAGTACTTGTAAAAATGCAATATAGGGTAAATGAGTGTTTACCTCTTTGTGCAAAAGATAAACTAAACATTAAATACAATAATTAGAAAACGATATACAATCAGAGTAAATTTTAATTTTTGTGAAAATAATATTTTGCACCCCTCTCCAAAATAAATTTCTGCTTACACCACTG
>JAQIXT010002128.1:0-12142 GCA_034700445.1 Stenotaenia linearis
TACCCCTTATGACATCATGTGACATATGTCATGTGACATCTAGGTGGGATAAGGTTGCTATTTCTTCCAGATTCGTTTTTTTCTTTGCATCCATGTTGGGTCCAGCGTTGACCATGGTTAAGTTTATTTTAAGGTTGGTACACATACATAGAAGGAATGTCTTTGAAATTATACTATCTTGTTCAGTAGAAGGAATACCATCACACCATAGATGTACATGTGATCCTCTATGGGAGACACATCCCATGGTCTCATAGAAAGGTCATCCACACTTGGGGCAGATGCACTCACCTCCCACTCACGCTCCTCGTCTGGAACTGCGCCACTGGACACCGATTTGTCTGGCCAAACAAACTCTGAGTTGATTGAATCCTCTCTGCCAGCACTCGCCATTTTGTCCGGGATAGTGTTGATGGCACAATGAGCTGCTGAAGCCCAAATGTCTAATATATCCTTGATGTAAGATAATCTGCATATTATGGAAAGTTGAAATTTTAGTAAATTTTCATTGTTCTCAAAAACAGTAATCCACGATCACGTTAACACAATGGTGATGATAATTGATTAGTCAGTCAAATCTCATTTTTCCAACATCATATTTCCAGTTTCACATATAATTTTCATAAACCAAACTTATACAATCTAAAAATCCCATCCTTAGATAATAAAAACAACCCAAAATACACTCAAGTGAAAAAAGGTTTAAACATTTTATCTTATAAAAGTATTAACCACTAAATAAACACTGGTTAACACCAATTAATGATCAGACATTATAATAAAACATTTCCATAAACAACTAACAATCTATTCAATATTTCTATCTTAAACTAAATATTACAAACACAAAAGAAAATATCCATTAAATCAAAATTAATAGAAATAATAACAAAATCACATTATTTTAATCCATTCTAATCTTAAAACCCAGTGTACCATATCCCTTTCTCTGTGGAGTGTCTATTGGCTTGGGATCAATTTCATTTTCTCTCCTTGCTCCATTTTCATTTATTTTGTTCTTGGACTCTTGGATCACACCTTGTAATGACTCATCAAGGACAGCAGGAAGCCGCTGGTCTTCCCCATACCAACTCGAATTTCCACTACGGAATTTACTATGTCGTCCTCTTATTTCATTAGATTTCTCAATCCGATATTGAAACCAACACCACCGAAAGAATATATACAAAACAATTAGAGCAATAAATATGGAATTCAAAAGAGAATGAAGATCAAATGCAACCCGACGTGATTCAAATTTTTCTTGATCTAACTGATCCAATTCCATCCTTACATGTTGTAAAACAGCCCCATCTCCCTTAGTCCAGTTATGACCCATTTGTTCTATCAGTGTCTGAATGACACTCTCATTTTCATGATGTTTCAATCTAAACAATAATTGCAAATTTGACATCCTAAATTTTGTTGGAACCCTTGACAATAATATGTTAAGATTAGTGGCCGAATAAAATGATGAACTTTGAAAAAATTAGGTGAGTTGAAATTCTTCTCCATATAAGATACAACTAAGTGGTAAAAACAGAGTGCCAGCTCCTGCTGCTATGCTAGCCATTTGGATTTCTTCATATCCTCCTTACTCCATCCAAACAACAAGTTTCTATAACCTTCTGTTCCTTGCAATATTGTATACCCAAATATCATCTGGTGTTAACCTTCGAAAGGTGGGCCAATGACCTCTAATTACTTTCTTTTCACACCTCTTCTCTACAACTCTTTCATCCCCCACAAACAAAGCATACTCACAACTTTTATATGGATACCGTAGAATTGCTTCCTCCAGACTACAAACCCAAAAATAATGTCGTTGACAATGAGAAAGTGTAAAGGAATCCAATAGCATGTAAGCCTGTTATCACGTGAAACTGTCAAGAAAGGATGCAAATTCGAATAATAAAGAGAAAAGCCCGAAGAATTATCATACATTGGAAGAACCATGACCTGATAGAGATCGAAACTTCCCAGAATAGAACGAAGTGGAATCTTTATGGCAACTCTAAGTTTATTGGACATAGCTATTGCAGCCACTGCTGCCCCTTCATAAAATTGAAACAAATTATCATCACTAGGGGGAACCACCAGATCCAAATCCCGTGACAACAAATGTTTTATATTCTATAGCACCTGAAGAAATACCTCTGAAAACATAAAATAGGAGCTCAACTTCCTTTGAGATAAAAGATCTAATGCACCTTGAGGTTTATTCAATTCCTGTGAAACCATCAAAACTGATCACTCCAACCTTCGAATTCATGGATACGTGGATCCAAAAATGTGAGCTTCTCTATGAGCTCCATTCTGTCCTCCATTTTTTGAACTTCCTTTGACAACTTTAGAATCGCATCTCGGTTCTGTCCAGATATTTCAACAGCATGTGTCAAAACTATTGCTTGCTCTCCCAAAATATGTTGAATTTTTCCCAATCTCAAATCAATAGCATCGATACGAACCAAATCATCTTCCTCTGGAGTACCAAATAAAAATTTCATACCTTTACCAACCACATTTAACAACCCTCGCTTAGTCCATCTAATTGTCACTATCCTTTAATTCAAAAAATTGCCTATGCATTTCAACTGTTAATTCTATTAAATCCCCAATCTCATCCTGTAATTGCTGTGCAAATGCAATTTCAAATGAAGTCCCATAATTCACTGCTTTAACCATGTCCCTTAATTCATTTGCCTTAGTAAAAACTGAATAAATTAAATCCTCATATTCCTTAAATCCTATTTCTAACATGACAGTCCATCTATCACCTGAGAATAAGTACTCACCCTCTTTCAAAAACACCACCCCATGATCAATATGATAAGTGCTCACCAACCCAAAAGACAACAAAAACAGAATTGAAAACCCAAAAATCATTTTCACCTGAAAGCAAAAGAAAGAAAAAAAATCAAAAATCAATATATGAATAGATACGATCCACCGATGCATCTTCACAAGGAGCTTGCTCAGATGGAACATTAATTCCTTTTGCTATTTTTAATCTATCAGCATGTACATGTAATGTTTCTTTATCAAATAGCCCTTCTATCTTAAAATTCAATGGAAAGGTTTGAGCCATAATGCGATAAGGTCCCTTCCATTTATATGTCAATTTCTTTACTAAACCTGGCTTAATCAGAGGATTACTCAAATACACCCAATCACCTACTTTATAAGAGACTGGCACAGCCTTCTTATCGTATTGTTTTTTACATGTTTCCTTAACCTTAGTCAAATTTGTCTGAGCTAATGCATGAGCATAATGAAGTCTACAAGCAAGTTCCTCCTTATAATTAACATCCCACAGCATAATGAGGTCTATTGGGGGCTGGATCGAACAAAAAAGGTAAATGTTGTTCCTGACCATATTGCAAAGTATAAGGCTTTTCCTTAGTGCTAGTATGAGGTGTAGTGTTGGAAGCAGCTACTGCAAATGGCACCCAAGAATCCCAATCCATCTGATTCTTATTAACATAATGAATAAGATGTTGAGCCAAAGTTTTATTGTAACGTTCCGTAATAACGTTCTGTAACTTCATTCGATTGAGGTCTGTAAGCAGTTGTATAAGTTTTCTTAATATGCAAAAAATCATAAATTTCTTTCATTAATTTGGACATGAAGTTTCCATCCCTCTCAGTTATAAGCTGATGTGGCACTGTATGGCGCAAAATAATATTATGTACAAAAGCTTTAGCAACAGTATCTGCCTTTTGGTCTGGTAAAGGAACTGCTTCAGCATAGCGAGACAAGTGATCAGTGAATACCAAAATATACCTATTCCCATCTAAAGAAACTGTAAGAGGACCAACTATATCCATAGAGGTACGCTCAAAAGGGAAACTAATAGTTGGAAAATGGCCCATGGGTGCATGACCACAGCCTGGGTTGTCTTGCCCCTTTGACACCAATGACAATCTTCACAGTATTTCTTGATATCCATTTACATTCCTCTCCAATAAAAATATGGTTCAATTCGCTGTCTGGTCTTCTTTGATCCTTTGTGACCTGAGAAAGGTGCATCATGATATGACTTTAAGATCTCAGGTATCAAAGACTGAGGAGCTACCATTTGATCCCAATGTTGTGACAAAACCTTGTTGTTCCCAAATATTTGCTTATGAAATAATATTCCCTCTTCATCCAAAAAGAAATTATCTATTCCTTCAGATAGAAAACTTGGTATAGCTCCCTTTTTTTCCTTCTGCCAAATATTGATGTAAAGAACCCCAAATGTTATCATGCATTTGTTCTTCTTTCACCAACTATCTGCTCCAAGCAGGTGTGAAAGTATCACCTTAGCAATGTTAACTCTACTCAAAGCATCTGCAACCTGATTTGCCACTCCTGGTCTATGAACAATGTCAAAAGCATATTCAGAAAGCAACAAAGCCCATCTAGCCAAGCGAGAGGTAAGGTCTTTCATTTTACTAAGCCACTTTAGTGGTCTACAATCAGTCACAATTGTAAACTTTTTTCCATATGCATAACAACGAAATTGTATAATCCCAAAAACAACAGCCAAACATTCTAACTCTGTTGTTGGATATCTCTGTTCTGCTGGCAACAATTGCCAACTAGCATAAGCAATCGGATGTTCTTCTCCATCAAAAACCTGAGACAAAATGGCACCAATCGAATCTTGTGAAGCATCTGTAGTCACTATAAATGGCTTTGTAAAATCAGGATAACATAATACAGGTGCTTATGTTAAAGCTTGCTTTAAAGTTTGAAAACCTGATTCACTTTCAGTAGTCTAGTTGAATGTCACATCTTTCTTGATTAGTTGTGTCAGTATCTTAGCCTTTTCAGTAAAGTTTTTTATTTGTCGTCTAAAGTAACCAACCAATCCCAAGAATCCTCTTAATTCTTTAATATTGCTGGGCCTTGGAAACCTCTTAACTGCCTTAACTTTATCGGGATTTGGACTGATACCCTTGTCTGATACCACATGGCCTAAATAACGAACCTCAGAACGAACAAATTGACACTTGGTTTTAATTTCAAATTTGACTCCCTTAATCAATCAAATATCAGTTGGAAATGATTTTCAAAGGTGTCACTAAAAGCAATGATATTATCCATATAAACAAAACAAATTATCCCCTTTAATCCAAGCAATAAGAAATCAGCCAATCTTTGCTAAGTTGCTGGAGAATTTGCCAAACCCATTGGCATTCTTGTCTATTCCCAATGTCCATTTGGAGTTGAAAATGCAGTCTTCTCATAATCAGATGGCTCCATTCCCAATTGCCAAAACTCTGACAAAAAGTCCATTACACTAAAGTATTTACTTGATCCCAACATATCCAGAGTCTCTACAATATTAGGTAGAGGATATGAGTCAATTGTTGTTTGTGCATTTAGGCGATGATAATCAATAACAAAATGATAAGATCCATCTGGCTTACTGACAAGCAAAGCAGGAGCACTCCAAGGTGATTTAGAAGGCCTAATAATTCCTCTCTCATGCAAGTCCTGAATCTGTGAATCCATTTCCTGCCTGAAGGCATGTTGTATGCGATAAGGAGCCAATGCTATTGGAAGATTGTTTCCAGTATTGATATGATGTTTAATTTGTTCACAATGCCCCAATTCCTTGTCCGAAAAAGCAAAAACATCTCTATATTGTTTCAACAAGGAAATCAAATCTTCTTTCTGACCACTATCTAGATGTGACAAGTTAAATGCCTTTTCCCAATCAAGGGATTCCTCCTGCAAAGATTCATTCTGTACGATATTACAAATTCCTTCTGAGAGAGACTGATCATCTTCAGCCAAATGAAAAGAGCCTACAAGCCTATTTTTTGGTAAAGTAAGACACCTATTTAATGTGTTGACTAACCTGACTGGAAATGTACCATCATTAACCACTGTTTCAAGTATTCTAGCTACTAAAGCTCCATTATGCCAAAAATCTTCAGTCTCTATTACACCGACTTTTCCTATCAATGATGTCTCTGTAACTTTCCCAGACAGTAAACATTCTGAACGAGCCGGAAGAATACTCTTACGAACAAATCAAATAGAAGATTCCATTTTCTGTTCCTGCAATGCATTAATTCCACTGGTGGACTTACTGAAGGCCTTATGTGCTTCCTCCAAAGAACTGTATATGGGAAAAACATTTGTAGAATTTTGTAACTTCCTTTTAGACCAAATGATATCAAAGTTGTGTTCAAGCAACAAGTCTTTACCTAAAATGCCTCCTACGGAATATATGCTGTCTGTGGCACAGGCACAAATATCCATCTTATAATCTTCTTTACCAAATGCTAATGGTACATTATGAACACCTGATATATCTAACAAATGGCCTGTGATGGAATGAAGTTTAAGTCGAGGTCTAGCTGCTGGATATAATGTATGACTGGCTGCCTTAATTTGATTCAAGATGGCCAAAGATTGATCAGCTATCAAAATACCTTAGAACCGGCATCAACTAAGAAAATATAGGGTATCCCATGAAGCCAACCAATCGTATATAAATCCAAAGCAGAAGATGATTCGTACAAATAATTTCTATTTAGAGTCATTTTTCTAACCCTTTGGAGGTGTTCCTCCCAACCCTACTGAGTCCCCTGACTTCCTACTGAGTAGAGGGCTGCATCTCGTTTTTTGGCAGGACTCCATTAATATTTATCTGTGGACAAAAATGAACAATATGACCCAATTGACCACACACAAAACAACGAATATTTCCTGCCGTAGAATGGTGAACGAGGATTTGAATTTGGGAAAAAACCAAAACCTTGTCTAGGACCGGATCTTTGATCCTGAGAATTAAAGCCCTGATATCTTGGACCACCTAATGTCTGACTACTAAGTCCTTCCTGCTGACTGTCTGACCCTTGAGACTGGCCAAAATATTTTTGTTGACAATCTCTAGCTAAATGGCCTCTGTTTCGACAATTATAACAAACTGAATTGGGCCGACTGCCGGTCCCACGACCTCGAAATGTTGATTGACTTGCACGAGCAGAGAAGGGGTCACTCAAATTTTGCTTGGCCAAATCCATTTCCACTTGTGCCAATCTCTCAATAATTGCTGCCACTTCCATTGAATTGTTATCAACTAAGTGAACTTTAACTTTCTGGGTAATTTATCATTCTACTGTTCTTGAATGGCTATTTCTATTGCTTTCTCCAAAGAATCTGGATTTCTAGACAGAACAAATCTTCTAATTGGATCATGCAAACCAGACAAAAATTGAGATTTTATTTGTTTATCAACAAGTTCTTTAGCTACTCGAGCTCTTGCCTTATGTTCTGGACCTGCTTCCTCAACTAATTCCAAAGTATCATATCCCAACGTTTGAATTCGTGTAGCATGTTTCTTCATCTCCTTCAGGTTTTTGTTCACATTCCATAAAAAGACCCATTTTAGTAATATATGGTTTCTTATCAAATCTCTCTATGACCAGTTTTTTAAATTATTTATAATCTGCTAAACCAGAAACTGTCTCATCATTCCATACATAATAGCCAGCTGGTCCTTACATTCTGCATTTAGCTACACCAATTAAAAAATCATCTTCCCAATTTCCCATTTTCCCTACTTGCTCTAAATGTCTAAAAAATTCTTTAGCTTTTTATGGCTGAGAATCATTGCCAGAAAAGAAAGGGACCAAAGCTGGCAAAGCTCCCACCCATGGGAGAGCTGGATCATTTTCATCATCAGACATCTTAAAATATTACAGTTATAACTATACAAATAGTACCTTAAAGCTGATTTCAAGGATGTTAACACAATTGGAAGCATACTGGTCACCACACAACAGGAACAAGTCACTGCTTTTCTTCTTCCTGTTTTCTTTTTTGTAAGTGATTCAAGAACTTCTGCAATGATCTGTCTAATTCAAGTCGATCTCACTTCTGACACCATTTGTGATGATCAGGCTGGGTAAACTTTGCAGAGTTTTTCTGTGTTGAATCCATTGTACTGAAAGGCAAAAAAGGGAGTAAAAAGACAAACGTCCATACAGATCAAGAATCAAAGACAACTCTAAACTTTATTTTTCAATTCATCTTCCTGCTGATTCATTGCATTATTAAGTTTTAATAAAAGAAAGCAAACACCAAATGAAAGTGAGATCGCATTAAAACGGATAAATGAAACATATAAAAGAAAGGATCAAAATGTAGTATGTAAATATAATAAATGCAATCATCACACAACCATTTGGTCCTGTCGGCATTAATGAATTCTCTGTCGTTGTCCATTCTCAAGTTTTTCAATTTCTTTTTCGTCTGTCGTTCCATCTCTCGTACCATCGTCTGTAGTTTCTCGTTAGTCTCCGATTTTTGTTAGTCTTCAATTCGTTTGTCCCGTCACTGCCTGTTTCGTTGTTGTCAAGTCCCAGGTTCCCTCCTTCGAATCCCAGCAACATGTCGTATGCGATCCACTTTTCTGCTCCTATCAGTGTGTGTGGCTCCCACTCAAACTCTACTTCGCTCTCTTCTTCCATTTTCGATTCTTCCTATGGATGTTGTGGCTTATTTGTGACCACAACCATGCTCTGCTACCATGTTGTGTATTAGGAAGAATTGATCAATGTTGTAAGTAATAAAAGTTTAATAAAAAAAACTTGTTAAGATACAATGGCGTGTTATTAGTTTCGATATCGCATCGCATACAACATTTTTCTGCGCGTGTTTCAATACAATAATACTCATAACTATTTCCCCCTATCACCAGATAATAAAAACAAAAGAAGAAATTCAATACTGGTCCATCCCAACAAATTTATGCCAAAAACCACCCAAACCAGGCTAAAAAAGCCTGTAGAATTCAAATTTTTAATTATTTTATTGATTTGAGCAACCTTTAAGTCACTATAAGCCCGTTTTTATGATTTTGATCATGAAAAATGAAACAGTGTAGTCATGTGACTTTAATAATCGCTAAATCAGAAACAATGTTTTTGTTAATAATTAACTTAGAAGTTTCAGTAATAATAGAAGAAATAGTAGCAGGAGCTGAAAAGGGTTGTTAACTGCAACCGGCAAAGACAGCTTCCTGATAAATCCTGCTAGTTGTAACCTTCTGAAGTTCATCTGGTACATCTTTTTCATCTATTGGGGGCATGTTGCTGGGTCTCAAACCTTGCCACGACTCAAGCTTGGACCACTGGCGTTTTCTGATGCTCCAATGTTATAAACGAATGGTTTAAAACAATTAGGGCATAAAGAAACCCATGAAATCTTGTCCACCAGGTACCATCTCCCAGACCATCTTCCTCCAACTCCTGTGACTTGGGCACTGGATATTAGTCGGAGGTGATGAGGTGGCAGGAAACGAAATCACCCGATTAGCACAAACGTGGTTTTTCCCCTGGAACAACACCTGAAGTAGTCGTCACAGTCGTGGTAGTCGTAGTAGTTGTTGTTTTGGTGTCGGTTATATCCTGAAGTTGCTGCGATTGCTGAATCAAAGCGCTTACATCGCCAGAAATGCTGTTCCCAACCAATACTTCGACTGCAAGAAGATCATCTTGCATTTGATCCATAAATTCAAGCTCATCGCTCAAATCTGATGATGAATTATAATCTCCTCCAAATTCCAATGATTGGATCTAGTTACAAAAAGGTGTTCGAGTAGAAGTACGAAAGGTTGATAATTTAGAAACGCCACCAACTACCATGACATATGGCAAGACATTGCTTCCTACTGGTGCAGGAGTCAATGTATCAGACACCCCACTACTCTTACACTCTTGAATCCAAATTGCATCCATTTCTAGTCTATTGTCAATTTCTTTTCCCCTCTGTATTGCCTCATCAAGTGATTTAATGCCCCAGGCTCGAATAAGTTGCAGAACCTGGGTTTGTAACATTCCTTGTGCTGTTTCCTACATGGTTTATGGTATGATACTACCAGTAATGTGCATTTAGTACTTAATTTCCATGATGAATGCCATCATAGACTGGCCAGCTCTTTGTTTGCGAGTCTTAAGTTGTGCATTAGCTGATGTACTTGACATACAAAATGAGTTTCGAAATGAAGTTTCAAACTAATTCCAAACAGTTAACTTCAGCTCCAATTCCAACCACCAAGAAAGCGCTCTACCCCTAAGGACTTGCGTCATGTAAAGATGCAGATATATCAATTCAGGCAACTGCGTTGTACACATGAGCTAATAACCTGGACAAAAACAGGTTCACAGAATCGTACGTGACATATAAATCATTAAAGATGGGGATTTTCTCCACCTTTAAGTGTTTAAAGATGTTATTTGTTGCATTTTAATTAGTCATAGCTGGTACTTCTGCATTATTGATTCTTGGATTAGGAGTGGCAAGAGAAGAATTGTTGGATGGATTAGTGAAACGAAGTGTAAACAAATGTGGCATATATTGACGTAAATAATCCCGAAATGGTGTTCCAGGAGTTACATTAGTAACAATAGGGTAAAATGAAGAACTAGCGCTTGAAAATAATAGCACGTTAGTCTCCGCAGTAGTTAAAGGATTAGTAAATGTTGCAAAGTTCAAGGAAGAAACTGGTGGTACATTAAAATTAGTCGGGGCGATATATATTGAAGAAATAGGGTGCCGTGACAATGAATAAGTTACCTCATCATGGCTGACATGAATTGCCATGGCTCCACTTACTACACTGGGAGCTTGCGGATTTGGAGGCAATCTTTGCCGCAAGACAGCTCCTAATTCGTTTTCAAGTTGTACGGTTATGGATTCAATCCATTGTTCAATGGAATCTTGGATTTGGGCTGTATTCTCGGTAAATCGCTGATCCATACGATCAATAATGCGCTGACTAGGTGTATGAAGGTCGTCACACAGTATGAATACACGTTTATACCTGATGATTCCTGATATTGAAATTTAGGACTTGGAGGCAATGTCGTATCCAGACCTGGTATTGGGACAAGAATTGTAGAACCAGCTTCTCTTTCAAACCATCTTCCGTATCACAGAATTGATCTTCTTGATCACTGAGATCACTGTGTGTACTCATGATGATGAATTCTGAAATGTTTCTACTCCAAAAGAAAATGGCATAAAAAATATCAGAAAAATTAGTGAATAAAATGACAAGATAAAAAGCCAGTATCAATGGATACTTGGTCAAAAAAATAAGGTTTTGTATGGATATTTTTTTATCTAAGGTTTCTTACGCTTGTTTAACGTGTATGTTTTGATCTGCAAAATTTTCATTTTGACTTTGATCTGCAAAATATTTCATTTTGACTAAGCTTTTCGACAACTCTCGTTGTCATCTTCAGGTCTCGAATGGATATTTTTGGCATGCAATCCCACTAGGGATGCCAGGCAGGTGTCACGTGCCATGTTGGCATACGTGCAAAGCAGACACGAAAAAGTTCAGAAAGTCGAGGATCCCGAATCGTTTAATGCACGCAAAGCCAGAACATGACCCGATTGCACGTGAAAACCAAAAAAGATTAGAAAATGAAGGGTGCACACCAAGGCACCAATCACCTGAAATAAACATACCGAAATCGCTGAATTATCAAGTAAGCTTACACTTCGCTGCAAAATCCCAAATAAGTTACGCACGCTCGCATTAAATGAATCACTGCAGTTAATTCCAACACAAAATGGCATAAAATAAAGGAAACATCACAGCAAAAGTGAATCCACACTCCAACCTAAACCTGACCAGTTCCACCCAGTTAACATGGCATTATTCTTAGTAATGGAATGAGAGGTGCTTTAAAATCAATGACTACATGAGCTAAAAGGAGAGTATCCAAAAAGATAACCACTCCAGCCAAGTGATAAGTGCTTTCTGTGGAAAAATCCGCTTGGAATCACCTAAGAAAGCTCCGCATGACTCACACGGAAACATCAATTAAAAAAGGGGTTAAAGGTAAATAATGTTAAGAATTGGTGCTCACAGTGCAAGAACAAGCAAAAATGTGTTTTATTTTACTCTTCTGCTCCATTATCAACAACTCTCCAAGTAACTATTGTCAGGCAACATTACAACACTGCATATTTGCTTCCTGACAACATGACAATACAATCAACCCAACATTACTCCCCCCTGTTTTTACAATTTAATATAAATTCATAAATACTTAAATCTTTAAAAACAACAACAATAAACTTTTTATCTAATATTTAAATTGTCTTGTTTGATGTCTTGACTTG
>JAQIXT010002129.1:0-12138 GCA_034700445.1 Stenotaenia linearis
AATTTCTGTAGTTTTCTACGTTTTCTAATAAATTTCTCTAATTTTCTGTAAATTGTTTGCAACTTCAGCTCAAATTTCACTTAAAAAATTTAAATTCCCAAATTCCAAACAATTTCTAAATTTCCTTTAAAACAACCACAAATCAAAAAAAAAAATACACCACAACCCCCCCACCACTTAAAATCCCTCCCAAATTAACCCCCAATTGATCCCACCCCAAAACAAAATCCAGAAAAAAACCCTCCAATCCCCCGCTGCTTCTAACCAAACCACAGGTCACGCACAATACACTCTGTTCTTGTCACACTCATTATTCGTGTAACCCCTGTGAAAAATGCGCATACATTTCCAGCACCTGAGCCTCCGTGCAATTGTCACCTCTTACCCTTTATGTCACAGCCATAATTATGACATCCTACATTTAAATAAAACTTTAAAGTTAAAATCTCTTTATCTTCAAAGGCCACTCGAAACTGGTTTCGTTTCCAACTTTAAAAGAGAAAAAAATCCTCTAACCTCTTTCCGCTTGATTTACTCGAACATGGAGGTGCGAAGTATCATACAAATGAGCGCTAACTCAAATTTAAACGTCCCGACCTGCATCTAAAGTCGAATATTAACGTCTCGCGAGGCTAAATCACGATTTTCACGTGTTTATTTTCAATTTTTTATGAAATCTCCATTAGGATTCTGTCAGATTGTCCACCTCAAACAAACAGTGCGTTATTAATGGGGACCTAAAATGCGTCTGCGCAAACATAAAATGCACGTGACAGCTCTGTCGCCACGGCACCGTCTTTGATCGGCCATCTGCGTTCTCTTGGCAGACGCGGCTCAAAACACTGGCGTCGTTTATCCCGAAAATGATGCGCTGTGTTCGTTTAATTGCATTTGTAAAGTAAATATTAATTTTTTCTGAAAAATGGAGAAAGACATTTATGAAAAAATTTTTTTTTTTTTTTTGGTTAAAACACGTTGACCATTTAGCGCACAACTATACTTAATAAAGAAATTTAATCAAAAACAAATAAATTTAAAAATAATTAATTTCTACACACATCATCTCCTCTTCGAAAACCGATGAATAAAACACATCGACCAAATTTAATCGAATTAAACTAAAAACACTCCAAACCTAAAATTTAATCGCATTAAAATTTAAAACATACATCAACTACCTTCAAAATAAAAACATCACTCATCACTAATACCCATTAACCTCCCAATTAAAACAATTTTTCAATTTCCCAATTTCCCCTATTTTCCACATCAACAACAACATCAACCAAACCAAACCAAACAGGTAAGAAAACCAATGTTTAAATCACATCCCTCGCAATCTTTTGATCCGAAAACTCGAAAAGCACAAGTAGCCCGCACACCGAATGAGATTAATTCCTTTCACGCTCGTCCGAGCATCAATTCGTTGACGTTTACAGCGCGCAGTGTCAAACACGCAGTGATAAATCCCAATAAGACTGTAATTTAAATACTTTGAGTTTATTGTGGCCGCTTCCCCGCATTACTCACGCAACAAACACTCGATGCTAACTTTAAGCTCGTTCTATCTCCAACAATTGTGTTTCCCGCACTTCGACTTAAATATCCCCCATTTTCTTCCAAATTCCGCCATAAATCTCGTCCCCCCATTTTATCTCCCCTCCCAAATAAAACTCCAGTAAACCTTTGAATCCACAATTCCAAATCCATATTCCCTGCCCAGTTTCCATGACAACAAACCGTACTTTACTTGTTGTGCTAAAAGACCCGAGCTGCAAACTGCTACAATTCCCACTACCTGCCACCACAGGCTCTTAGAAAAGATCTCAATGGGGCCCTAATATGGAGGGTCATGACTTTCAAACAGACAAAAATGGCACCAGAAGTGCACTAAGTTAAAATAAAAGCATCTGGAGATTTTTTTTCCCTTCCATACTTGCCAATACGGTCCCTTTTCGCTCACAATTCCACATATTTTCAGATAGATCGGTGTGCGAGATGTTCGACACGGATTTTTCGATTTCTCAAATGCGTCTCGCGAGATTTTCTCTTTTGCGTTGAGAGAGTTGCTGCTTTTGCGTTTACTATTAAACCGAATGCTGTAAAGCAAAGTTTTCCGTCAAATTCCTCTTAAAGTGGCTCTATAATTTGATAATTAAATCGAGCTGAGAAGTGAAGTTTGATTGAAATTCCATTGGTTGAAGTAAGGAAGGGTTTTACTAAAGATGATGTCATATCTGATTACCCGTCAGTAGGGTATGGAGTTTTCTGGTACCGATTTTAACCCCCCGAATTGATTTTTAGAAATTAGGGTTAAACCCGATAAACCCCGAAAAAACAAAATTTTCGGGTTAATATAAATAGTATATAGTATAGCTATTGACTGACTAATTGATAGTTAGTTAATTTTATGATAATTTTAGCATTTAATTGACTTAACAGAGTTTATTTAATGAAATTTCTCGCTTTTGAATTTTTTTTTATTGAAAGTTTGTGGCTCTGCAACCAATTTTATCAACCCGATTTAAAAAATAAATAAAAGTTTATATTTTCTTAACCCGATTTAACCCGATATGAAAAAAATTTCAAACACCCGATTTCTACCCCCCGATTTTCAAATTATTTTCCACCCGAAAAATTCATACCCTCATAGGTAGGGGCTTATGAGTATGAGAGTATTAAGAGTTTCCAAGCAGGAGACCTTTAAGGATTGGAGTGATTTTGGTTAGTAAATCCCTTCGTTACTTCAGTCAATGGAGACTTCACTTGATATGTTCGTTTAATTATCATTCCATCTGCTGCATAAGTCTGGGTTTCCTAGAGATTTGAGAGTTGCTTGGCATTAATCAATGTGCTTTACGTAAGAATTTCATACTTTCTTCAAACTCTAACGAATTGAAAACTACATGAGTAAACAATCGGGTAACATGTATTGGTACCACGTTCGCATCGATGGATCTAGATCAAAAGTTGATGTAGATCCTTGATGGTCAAGATCCTGATTTAGTTTTGGATCGTATCGTTAAAAGTGGGGTGTGGAGTGTGTACACTGTAATACAATCAAATCCAATTCAAGATGGCACCCTCAGCATTATCTTTTGTCTAAAGAAAGACCAGCACTCCTGCACATTCCTGTGTCTAGTGATTGGTGCATTTTAGTCACATGATAATCGCCACATCCTTATAATCAAAAAAATCGCAGAATCGAAATAATTGTCCAAAAGTGAAACCCCTTATCGTGGATCAAGATCCATGCACAAAGGGAGTTTGCGGAACTTGGTTGAGTTTAAATCGAGTTTGAAACTCAATCCACTGATCTGTTTCTGTTCACACACAGTGAATCTAGATCCAAACCTGTACATCTACATGAACTTTGAACAGAGTTTTTTAAATGAAAGAGAAGCCATTCAGATAAAACTAAAATGGTGAAACGTACTTCCAAGAAAAACCGACCGAGTTTATTACTAAGTAATCTTAATGTATGGGGTACCACTCCATGAATTTACACAACTGAACTAACAAATAACTTAACTCAAACAAAACAGCTTGAAGAATATCTGCATTTGCAAAATGTCTGCTTTAAACTGTAGCTACATTCAAAAATTAAACTAAAATTAGTTTTCCTTCAATTTTATGCTTATTTAAATTTCTCTTGCATTGCAACTGCTCTTGACACTGACATAAATAAGCTTTAAGTTGAAGGAAAACTAAGTTTAGTCTCATTTTGAATGCAGCTACCGTCTAGTTTAAACAAATTACATTATTAACAATTATCCAACAGTATATAAGAACTTCACATTTCCTTCAACTTTTAACTGACATCTTGTCTTCCATTTTGATTTAAAAATAAACCGTTCCATCCATTATAATTGCAGCGTCGCTTTAGTTTTTAACTTGTTTTTCATTGTGGTTTTAATATTTAACCACTGAATCACAATATGAGCTCACTTTGATATGAATTTTTAATGTTTGGTTCATGTTATGTCATATGTCGAGCGAAAATAATTATGATGCGAAAGAAAAATAACATCATGTTTGTTTTTCCCCTTTTGATGTAATGCTGTATTGTGACTAAATGATATTAATAAGGGACAAACGATGACTGTGCTCGCGGTAATTAGCTTATCTTTGTTTGTTGTTGTTCGGAATGTTTATCTTCATTCGTAATTGAGCCGCCGAAATATGTTTTTAGCTTCAAAGATGAAATCTGCGCTGTTTAGCCGTTGCGTGTTGTGAGTTTCCCGTGATTTTCGTGAAATTGGATGCTGGATTCATGGGTTTAGAGCATGCGTGGTTAAAATCCGTAAGAGGATTATCTTTTTTGAAGTTTTGAAATGTTTGTTTATGTGATCAAAGTGTTCCTTTCAGAGGGAAATTCCATGAATTTTGTTTGGGGAATTTCTCCAAGTTGGAATTGATGATTGATATGACCGCTGAATAATGAAAAATTCCAATACAAGTGTTGGTTTAATTAGTTAATCTCTATAGACAGAAGCAACAAACGTTGTAGCAAAAATACTCAAGGTGATATTCTGCAATACTTAAAACATTTTTGCACATTTTGCACTTTTTCTGTAATTTTGAAGGACTTTTGCAGATTTTCTGTAATTTTGTACAGAAATTTATAGACTTTCTGCAATTTTGTACAGAAATTTATAGACTTTCTGCAATTTTTCCTGAAATTTAATAAATTTTGTACAATTCTTACAAATTTCTCACATTTTTACAATATTTTTCACACCTTCTACACTCCTTTCCATTACTTTACCCAATTCCCCATCCACCATACCAAATCTCCCCAAACTCCTCTCTCTAATAACACATTGACAACACATCCGATCCCATTAAACCCCTAATCACTCCAAATCCCCCAAAACTCCACATCCACTCATCTCAACCCACGAAATTCGACATTCATGCGGATTAACCAACTCTATTTATTACCCAAATTCCCCAAAAGAACCCGGCTTAAATCACACGACTCTAATTACACAACTTTAGAACAAAAAGAAGCCTAAACAACATGTTTCCTCGCTTCAAAGCACTTTAATCTCCAAATAAGACTCAGAAATTGTTCCACGCAACAGTACACGCAAACAACAAAAGCTCTTTAATTCCTCTTCGAAAATATGAAAACTTACTAATATTTTTAATGTATATCCACCTAATAGATATCGATCCGTACAAATGGAATAAGTAATGACTGTAGAAGAGTTCCTATTTGCAATGCCGCTGGCTCTCTTACCATTAAAGTCACTTTCCTCCTATTAAATGCAACCGCTACATTTTTCTGTAACTCGTTTTCGTTTTTTATCGCAAATGGGTTTAGATTTTCGGCTACTAAGTCGGTATGCATGCACTTTTGCACTTTCAATGTTTTATTGAACGAATCATTTTTGCGAAACTTTTTAACTTTTATCGATGTATATTTATTTTAGATATTGTGACGAGTCGCGTATGGCCTCCGTACCCCCTTCTCCGTAACTCACTAAAAGATGAATGACTCCTTTTTGAAAAAATTTCAAAAAATATCAACTTTTTATACATACAAACTTTTTATAGTGATTTGTGGCGTCGGAATGGCCCGAAATTTGTGAATTTATTCCGCAAGAACAGAGTTTACGCAGAAAGTCTGCGAAGCTCGTATATTTTAACTCATCGACTATTGGTCAGCCGTAATTCAACCACCATCTGACAAGAGTCTGTTAGCGGATTAAGCGCAATGGATGGCCGCGAATAATGGCTGTGCTTCTACTAGAATAAACGACTGGCTATCCATCACTTACTACCACTACTCTGAGAGGATGCATCGCATCCACATCCTCCCAGAAGGAAAAAGGAAGGAAGTAAAAAAAGTTTAAAAGTCAAAAGTGTGGTTTAAAGAGGTTGTTTAATAGATTTTGTAATAAAGTGGGAGTGTTGAGTTTTGGGTGGGTTGATGAGTCAATTGATTGGAATGAGTCAATAGGGTTAAAGAGGAGCGTAGATGAATGGGAGATTGTGGGATGTTAAGTGAGGTTTGAGAAAGGTTATTGAAAATGAGGTTTTTGTTGTTACGTAACTTAAAGTGTTTCTCGAGTATTTCTTAGAGTGTTTCATTGTTACTGCTATGTAACAATGCTTGTGTTAAATTGCCAACCAATCAGATCGCGCACTTTTCCTCTCAATTTACCAGCGCACGGACTTTAGACGAGAAAAATATTTGGTCAATTTCTCGAGAAATGTATAAAAATGTGAGATTTGAAATGAAAAACATATTAAAACGATTAAACATCAGTGAATAATTATATTTTAGGAATTACTAAAGTGATAAAATACAATGTCATTGCAATTTATTCAAATAATATCGATAAAATTAAGGGAAAACATACAATATTTTCTCCTTATTTAAACTAACTGAATCTCTGTGCCACTTTTAAAAGAAAAGTGTCATTGCTAAAGATGACACTTGAAAAACATTCAAAAGTCGTATACTGCAACATCTTTCCATCTTAAAATGCCTTAAAACTTAAAAATTATTGGGAATTCTCGAGAAATTTCAAGATGACCAAAATCTCGCGAAGGAATTCTCGAGGAGAAACACTACGTAACTTGATATAACTATTTACTTCTTTCTTAGCTACTAAGCTCTGTATACTATCATAACATCGTTGGCACGACACATTATTACGGTGTGTCATTACATCATTATTAGTATAACACATCGTTTGATGCCCAGCATTGATGAAATAATAACCAGTGTTGATGTAGAAACAAAACACAGCAGAGAGATAACAAATACAAATACAAAAATATCTTTAAGTCTATTTTATATTCAAAATATATTTAAAATATATAAATTATAAAAACACGCGTTTATTCCAAACGAGTTGGCATTACTCAACTTTATGGAAGAATAGATCCAAGTTAGTTACATCTGACTACATCTTTCGCATTGACTTTTAGTATCGCTCAATTTTGTTTCATTCAAATCATTTCAAAAGGTCGATTTGGCAGGAAATTTTATGCTTAAAGGAAAGTATATAAATTAGCATCAAAATGATTAAAATCTGTCATGCAATTCATAAACTGCGCATATTTGATTTCCAAAAGCTGATATGCCAGTTGACAGTCCAAAAGATCAACTTCGCCCCTTCACACACCCCCAATTTAAATTTCCTCCAATTAACCCCCATAATGACTCACCACTTCCTTCCACCTCCCAAAAAAAAAATCACAAAAAAAAAAAAAAATTAAAAAGAAAAAAAAAAAAATTACCAACCCTATTAAGAGAACGTGCGATAAACCACAAGCATAGATCTTTCTTTCCAGCTGATCTGTCGTTCGCTTGGCTGAACTTCAACTCCATGTTTGCTCCACTGAATCTTACAGATTGATCTCGAGACACCAGCAGCTGATTCAAACCCGCCTCTCCTTTCTCGGTGGCCGCAAGCATTCTTGCCATGCGGAAGCTGATGGATTTTCTATTGAAAACATTCAATTCCATGCCGTGCTTTCTGGCACCTGATGAATTTCTAAAGCTGCTCGTCAACACAAAAAGGGGTTACTTTCTTTTTTATGCCGTAACAGCGCACTGCTTAGCCCCGAGAACACAATTATGTTTGCTCGAGATCACTTCTTTATCCGACTACATTTTCCTCGCTTTGATCGAAATTGCAAAGATTCTACTTCTCCGCCATTCCAAAACTTTATTATTTGTTTATTGCATTTTTACGGCCTTCTCTTCGCTTAATCTAATCAAAAAAATGCATGCGGTTAAAATTAAGTTTCAAACTGAGCACGAAACGATACGAATAATGTCGTATCGATGTGGAGTGGGTTCTTGTTAATATTTTCGAGGAAAATGTTTGCGAAATGCGGGAATGAGTGAGTGAAAATGTCTTTTCTTCGTGCCTTAAATTTTGTTTGGACGTAACTTAAGACAAAAGTAGTTTGTATTGAAACGAAAGGCCACAGATGTTACTGGAGACTGATCAACTCTTTTCTCTCTTTCGAGTGATTGCAATTTTTTTTTTATTTTTGTTTTAAAGAAAAGGCGAATCCACAAATCGATTTTTTGTTTGTTGGAATTGCTCGCTGATTTGTGTTTCTAACATCATAACAAAAGCAGCAGGAAAAAAGGATATTTACAGTGTGTGGTATTAAAGATGACTCGCTGCCCCTTGTAGCGCGAAAGCCCTGCAATACATCTTTGTATGTTTTTTCAATGGAAGCTGCCCCTTGTAGCATGAAAGCCCGCAATACAAATGATTATTGCGTGGTTTTAATACTAGCTGCCCCTTGTAGCACGAAAGCCCTGCAGTACACGGTTGTATGTTTTTTTTAACAGTAGCTGCCCCTTGCAGCGTGACTGCGCTGCAATACACGGTTGTATGTTTTTTAACGGTAGCTGCCCCTTACAACCCGCAAACCCGCAACGCTCTTAAATATGGAACCAAACGAGCAATTGTTCACAATTCGCCATTGTGTTAAATTAATTAAAACTAACAAACATCAAAGTTTAATTAAAACTTCAACAAATCATTCTAGCTAACCACGCATATTTACACGTCACTAATCGTTCAGATACTTTACCACTAATACAACATTCATCAATCCCACAAATTAACCTTGTAAACACCCTGCTTTAACAACAGACAAAACCATATCTAAAATCAACACATTATTTCATCCCGATAACCACACCGTCATTCATAATTCGCCACACACCTAAATTAACCGAAACTAAATTACACGCCCTTAATTGCATCATAAATGAATTTAATGCAAATTTACTATTGACAACCTGTAATAATCAATGCCAAAACCTTCAAATGGCCAATAAACATTGATTGGCCCTTCAATTAATCATTTATTTACGCCTGATTATTACAATAATTTACATTTTAAAACTACTTTGAACCAAAATTGAATCAACTGCTTCGAAAGGTCTTTTCGAAGTTGGCCAACTTTTTTGGGGGGAGGGGATAACGTTATCACTGAAATTGTTCCTTCTGAATTATCATATTATAAATGATATAAATTTTATTAATTGCTAGGATACCAATAACAATATTTCATTGATGTAGCAATATTTTGAATTACAAAAAAATTTTTCAGTATCTGACAATTTCTCGGTCTTTTATTTATCAACTAGCAAAGGTACCCGGCGCTGCCCGGGTAAACTTAAATCAGAAATTGTATATTTAATTATGAACCCCAGTCTTCCTGTGGAACAAAAAGGAGAGAAAAACCATGGGCCAATGAACGAATTGTCTTACCACACTTGTGACATCAGTCACCTAGTGGTCAGGTTTTCAAACCCATGAGATTACCCCCTGCAGTGTCTTATCTCCCCTCTTTAATCCCTTAATACTAAACAGTGACGCCATCTTTTTGCATGTAATTTTTAGTGTTTTTGTATTTTTTGAATGAAAAAATTGTTTGATATGATCCAAACTTTGACTAAAACCACTGCCATAGTCTCAGAAATTATCCTGTAAAATTTGGTTTTGATACCTTCAGCGGTTTTTGAATGCATAGAGAACACACAGACAGACAGACAAACAGACAGACAGACAACTTTCTTCTTTATATATATAGATAGAAGATAGATATTATGAATTAGTATAATTAAACCATTTTTAGAGTACACCTGACAAACATAAACAAGTAAATTACTTATTGCCAACCATTTCATTCAACCGCTCGCTCATCATTACCGTGAAAGCAATTGCAGCGTTTACCTAGTCATCTATTATTACCATATTATTATTATTATTACAATAATTTTCATTTTAAAATTACTTTGAACCAAAATTGAATAAACTACTTAATATCCTCAAAGGTCTTTTCAAAGTTGCCCAACTTTGCTGGCAGGCAAGCTTTAATTAGAGTGACAGAACAAGCCAAGACCCAATCAAACATGACCAAATGATGACTTCCTAGGACTCAGCTCATTATAGCCAGGACCTGATCCAAAGCACAGAGCTGTAGCAGCCAATTAGGACACACCCCTGGGATCATGTGATAGGGCAGCCATTTATTGGCAAAGTGAAGTTGCAAAGACAAGAGGAAGGTTATTGGGGATTAGGGAACAGCTGGATGGAAACTTATAATTTAGTGGTGAGGGAATTGGAAAAAGTGAGAGATAATTGGAAAAGGTGAAAAGTTCAAGGAACTCCTTTAATATCTTTAGCCCAGAATGAAATTACTCAGCTTATTTCAATGTCAGCATTGTTTGATACTTTGAAATTTAATTTTAGGCCTCTGAATTTTGTCACAAATCATTTGTTATTGGAAAAATGAAGGGAGAGGGAAGTTGTCATCTTTAACTAAGTTTGTTGGCATTTCATATTTTTGTTAGTGCTGTTTGCACTTAAAAGCAGCATCCAGAACAGACATCAAAGTTGCAAGTTGCAAAAGTGACTCTACGTGACTTACAAATGGTTGTCTGTGTAGCAGATTTCTAGATTTTCCTCTAGAATTTTTAAATCATTTTGTCAAGTCACATATTTTGTGTTTGAAATATGTGACATGTACTGAATTCCACAAGTGCATTCAGATGTGGTAAAATCCAATTTATCCATGTGAATGTATTGGATTCCATTGGTTTTTAATTATATACAGTGAATTATAAGCCAGATTCCACAATTAAACAAGTAGAATTAACTGTTTTCTGGTTTTGAAAAGATTAAGCGAATAAAAGCCACAGCTTTTCCTCAAAGACAATTTTAATTTCTAATTTTAAAACCAAAAATATAAAATTTTAATTAAATTAATTAAATTTCAAACTCAAACTGCACCCGAGTTTTAAAATTTCAAAAATTAAATTAAAAAAATTAAATCTCCTTACAATCAAAACATTTCCTATCAATTTCCTTCTCTTTACAACAATCTATCTTCATCACTGCAAAAACAAAGAGAAAATCAGTGCACAAATCTTAAAATTGATTTTAAAAGCCAGATCCACTCTTGAGATAAATCTCCCACCTCACAAGACGGATGCCATTTTCATCTCATTCTTTCACCTTTTCCATCTTGTTGCAATTTCATTCATTTCTCCTTCATTTTTTAACCGCAATCCCTTGCAAACAAACTTGATGAGTTTTAGTGTTATGGGAATGAAATAAGCACTAAAGAGCAAAAGAAAAAAGAAAAACAGAAAGGAAAAGAGAAAAAAAAAACAAAACTCATCTTCTCAATACTTTGTCAAGGTAGCTTAGCCTCTTAGCACTACCCATTTAGTTTTGCTTCCCTGCAAAGCACCTGTCATCACAGTGATCCCACTTGAGCCTCCCCCTCCCTCAAGTAATTTATCACCTAAAATCAGCAGACTGAAACTAGTATGCATAGAAAATTTGAAAAGGAGCAAGAAAAAGCAAATTATACAACTTTTGCATCCTTCTCTTGGATTTTAAATTAAATTTTAAAGTCACCATTTGCAATTTACATTTTTCTGATAAATTAATGCCATCTCATTTACGTTTTGACTAATCTTCATTTTCAATTCAAACTTATCATTTTGAAAATCTATTTCAAAGTTACACGTCATTTTTCTCTCGGTCCCACGGTCATTATTCTAATGCCGGATAAGAATAATGAAATGATGAACTGGTCTTCGGACATGACGGTAACGAGACAAAAAATTATTTCAACATTTAACGTTAAATTAACATTTATATTACATTGATTTAACATTATTTTAAAAAAAGTTAAATAAATATTGTCGGATAAACAATAAAACAACATCTAGAATTGAACGTTATGAACTTACGGTAGATTCAACGTTCGCTCAACATTGAATCAACATTAAATGTTGAAATAATATTTTATTAAATGACATTTTTATGCTTTCACCACTAAAACCAGAGTTCACTCACCATTTGTTAATTATTGGAGCCACTGAAAGCTATTTTACTCAATTTTCCTCAAAAATACAGTATGGCTGCCTAATTTCCACTTAACCCAGTTAAGTGGAAAGCTTCTTTGAGTGGCACTGCAACATTAAGAGCCTGCAGTGCTCATACCATTCGTTTAATGAATTGACAAATCCTTGACAGTGATATTTAAATAGAAAATTCTTTGGTTTATTGGGTCATCACATTCTAACTTATTAAATTCCTCATTCAAGTGTTTTTCTTATTTAATTTCCATTTT
>JAQIXT010002130.1:0-12135 GCA_034700445.1 Stenotaenia linearis
AGCGATGATTTTCAATCGGGACTCGGGAGACATTTTGTATGACGTAATCTAAAGCCTACATGTCATTCGATAGATGTCGCCAATAAGGCGAATCACGGACCTATCTAGACTAATATTTACGGTAAATATTTTAAAGTTGTCGTCAAAACTACCGACTTCATTCCTCAAAAATTGCTTACAAATTTCATGTGTATTTTCTCTTCTAGTTTAAAACTACCGGTATTTCAAAATTTAACTTTCATAATTACCGCAATGTTTTCATTTTCAAATTTCAAAGTTAACGGATTTACCAAAGTAAGTACACGCTTCTATAAGATTTATTATTATTAATTAAATTAGCAACAACTGACTTAAAATTCCGAGAATCCGGCCGACTATTTAAAGCAAGTTAATTTATGATTACGGATGAATAACTGAATTCTGCAAAACGGCATCTTAGAAAATGAAGGTTAGTTGACATTAAGTTTCTATTTAAAATTGTGTACTTATTGCGAGGAATATTTGAACTCAGAAATAATTACGTGATACATAATTTTTTTTTTAAATTGATTTGCTTATGTAAATTATTTCTCTAAGAGATATTATCACAGCTGATCGATCCCAAATCAAACCGAGATTATTGTTGATTTTAAATTTGTTTGTTTAGAAATGTTTACCTAACTACTTGTATAAATTACAATGTAGAAATCAAAATGTTGAAAATAAAATTTTTCTTTTTTTTTTAAAAAATTATTTTTAAAATTAAATTTATAGCATAGTTTAATGGTATTCAAGTAATTGAAGGATGGGTTCAATGGCGATAGGCCAAAGTGAGCTTTAGCCGTCCATTCTTTATCGACGTGGAAAGGATAGGAAAGAATTCTTGTGGTTAGAAACCTCTTCTGACAGGAGTCACTCGCGAGCAGACGTAGTCAAGCATCCTCCTTGTTTGAATTCGGCCTCAAAGGGGCAAATCGGGGTTTTCTGCCCCTGTACCAACCTCCCCTCTTCACTCCCGATTCTCTAACTCTGGTCTACATGCCGATTATGCTCCGAGTTCAAGAGACGGCGCTCAACCTTTGACCTTAGTGTTTACAATGCCTGTCCATCACCTTTCATTTGCGTAACAAGAGCCCTTCTCGTTCACCCCTTTCTCTATAAGCAACACGAATGGGTTTTGAGATAACACGTTATATACAAGTTTGATATAATTGGTGCTCGCAATTACATTTCATTTGCATTTTATTTGTATAAAGTGCACTATTTTTCCTTCCTATTTATGACTTAAAGGTCAAAAATATATATCCACTTGGCAACCGGTATAAAAATGTCTTTTTGGCAGCAAACAATATTTAGACTTTCTACAAAGTTAAATTTAAAAAAATTAGAGCACTATTTTAACTTGAGTGATGAAACATCAAAGCTGCCAACTTGCATTTTACCAACTGACTAATGTCACTACTCTCAAACCGATGCCGACTTATCTCTTCTAACGACCTGTTCAGAAAGATTTATCAATTCCTCTTACTTCGCCCACCGGAGTGTTTTTATTATTAAACAGTCATCAGACGCAAATTTTAATCAAACACATTCCATACAACTGCCGACTGAGCAACAAATACAAATTGGTTTTGCCTTCTCTTTCTCTTTATATATATCTATCTATATATATATATTGCAATCTCTTTGGAAACAGCTTTCTCGCAACTTTGCTCCTACCATCTGTCACTTGATTTGTGTCTTTACAATATAATTGCCTTCCCCACCTCTTCCAATTTCAAGAGTTCTATACACAAGCTAAGTAAGGAAGTGCATCTTAATCGCTCGGCAAACTCCATTCCGATCAGACCTTGACTACACCAATAACTCAGTAAGGTAATCACGGCGCTCACACAACACACTCGTATAAATATACGCGTAGAAGCCAAGTGGATGGCAAATCACTTGGGACAAAAGCCGTTGTAAACGATGTCCCACATGGTCATCGCGCTTCCAAAGCTGTTTCAATTGAAGACAACGCAGGATATTGATTGAACTCGTCTTAATGAGAGCAGAAGAGAGAAAAGGGCGAGGTCTTAGCCGGTGCACTATTGATTCCACACGCGTTCATTTTCCACCTGTGACTTATGACTCGAGTTTTCAATTAAAAGGAAGGCCATACCGACCGTGGTGGACGGTAGATGCCGCCCGGGGAGTGGATGGGAGGATGGGGACGGCAGAGTAAAATGTGAAATGGGAGCACCCAAGGAAAAAGCAACGAGCCACGCACATCTAAACAGAGAGGTTTGGTGTCTAAGATTACACGACATTCATTGAATAACCAAACAGAGGGTCATTCTTTTTTTTATTGCTGCTGCCACCAGAAGGCGAGAGATGGCGCTCACGGTTGGAAGAGTTCGGGGTTAATACAATTGTGCCCAGTGACCAAGGCGAGCGCCAATTACTTTGAACGCGTTGCCGAATGCCCTCCACCTTCGTACCACAATTATGCAGTAGAGAAAGAACAACAACGATAATAAGAAATCGACAGCAATAGACAATAAAACTTCGCAAAAAAAAAGCAAAAAAAAGCAAAAAAATTAAAATAAATAAATATCTGTATTTAAAATTCGATAAAATTATAAAATTTTAAAAGAGTGTTTATATATTTTTATACACTTTTTAAAGTACAGCATTTTTTTACAAAATTTTTTTACAAAAAATAAATTGTCAATTTTTTAAAATATTACTCTGAGCGACTGTCAGCCGCAATAGACAAAATATCTTGCGCAGATGACCTGCGGTAACAGGTCTGTTATTTTCTATCATATATTTACAATTCCTTCTACAGTCGCATGTCACGACCTGGATCTATTACATTCTCTTTCCACACGTTGACCCGTCACAACCAGACGTGAGTGGGATGAATGATGTGACCAGAGTGCGAACTCACTTCAACGCCACGAAAATAGATAGTGAGTCCAAAATCGGATGCCAGAATCAATTCACAAAAATTACGCATTAAACTGAACTATTTAAAAAAGTAGAACAATTTTCACGTTCTATAAATAGTTGATTACTTCAATACGGCCACAGCAAATGTGATGGATGCACCACGTGAGTCCGAGGTGCACACTTGCATAAATTTCATTCCGACGAAGCCTACCCCATCTCGGCTACAAATCAAAAGACAGGCAGGTGTGATAGGCGGAGATGGTGGAAGTTGAAACACACGCCGAGAAAAGAAGTCAGAGTTAAAAAAAAAAAGCGAAGGTCTTTCACTTTTATTTATGATGTTAATTTAGAAATCTATAAATAACAAGAAGACACACACACAACTTCTCTGCAGCTTTCCTATATATACACAATATATGAAAAGAGGACAGACGTAGTGTCCAGGTCAGCCGTAAAGTTCGACACGTGAGCGTCTCGGCGCCCACGCGTACCAAAGCTTTATTGCCTCAAGGCGAACCGGGGGCCAGGAGAATGAAGGAAAACTGGACTGGATGCTCCTACTATTTTCCGACCGGGCTGAGTTATGTGTCAGAAGGAATGCCGCTGTGTGACTAACAATAGAACTTTTTATACATAACTATACTGCAAGTTCACACATGAATTATGTACACGGGACCAAAGTAAGAAAAGTTACACGGTTTTGCCTTGTATTTTTATACACTCGTAATTTAAGAACAAAACCAACTAGGCAAATTGATAAAGAAAATAGCATGACTCTTGGGAAATTGCAAATTTGCAAATGAACTATTTCTATATTTATTTCAGCTAAAAAAAGAACTTTTTAAAAAAATGAGGAAGAACGATAAGCATTAAGTCGTGTATATTTTGCAGAATTTTCTTTCTTGGAGGTCTCCCATTTAAAACTTACCCGGGGGACAAAGACCAGCTTGCACGAGCACATTTCCCCAACCAACCATCCCGCAATGAGTCTATAGGGGGGAAATTTTAATTTCTAGTTAAAATTATCGTCTTTATTTCAGTAGTGAAAAATTAAAATGTTTCGGTTGAAACTCATTCTCCTCGACGCCATCCAATATAGCAGTATAAATATATTAGTCAGTATTCTTCTCTACCTATCCGTACTCGGTCGAAATGTGAAGAGGGTGGTGGGGAGGCGGTTGAAGGCAAAGGAAGATAGGACTCATTAGGTTGAGGCAAGCACTCAGGTATTAAAACCTGGTGTGGTTACCAGTTAATTAAGCCAATAACTTAGAGTCACCAACGACTAGCATATCCCTCTCCTGCAACTCGAAAAGCAAATCTCGTAGAGTTTGCACTTTCATCTTAAACGATTCTTTTCTCAACTCTCGCAACTTAAGTCCCAGAAGATCTCGGTCAAAAGCTCACATTTCCCTTTTACCTTCTTTACATACACTTTGACATTGTGGTCAGCCATGAATTATAGAACGGGATGGTCAACTGATGCCCACTTGGTCAACAAAATTTTTTCCATTTAAGCGTATATGATGTTCTTAATTCCCCTAGCTATGTTTCAAAACAAATAATAGAGCGAGTCTTATAGCTTAGATACTCTGCTCAAGTTTAATTACATAAATGGTGCATCTTAAACGAGAAATTTCTGTCTTAACATTGTAAATAAAAGATCTCTTCATTATCTAAGCTTTTCTAATGTCCTCAAGCAGGTGAAAAATAATATTCCAACCAACCTCTTCATTAAAACACACCTGTTGAAACTCTCTTACCATTTCGACATTCTCTTTCTTCCTTTTGTCTACTTTAAATGGAAATTACACTCGCTGCAATTTACAAACTACTGCCACGCAAAGGTATAAGTAAAGATTTTAAAACACACACAAACTTTATCCTTGCAATTTATATTATACTTTGCCATTACACAACTGATGCATATTCACCCAGTTGCAGCTGTGAAAACGAATTTAAAAAATAGAAGAAAAAAAAACTTGCATCTTTTTAAATGAATTCATCATAAACATGTCTGCAAAGTTGAAATGAATTTTTTACTAATTTGCATAAATTTTTTTTAAGAAATGTGATTTTAAAATGTGAAGAAAGGAAGACTAAACTAAAATAGAAAGAGATAACGTTTCAAGCTTTGCTTAAATGACTTTTATTTTCTCTAGGCTCAGAAAAAAGGAAATAAATCAAACATTAACCATTAAAGAAAAATATAGAGACCCGTAACTTTTCAATTAAAACGCTATTAATCACCGAGGCATAGGTTAAAAAAAGTCAATTATATGTTTTACGGATAAGATAAATACGTTAAGCACTGATCAAACAAAATAAAAATCATAAAAATAGACGTTATAATTCCTCTCAAAAAAAGCGAAAAACAAACTGACACTTTTAATTTGATATATTTTAAACCTTTAAAAAAATCGTAGAAAATTTGTTCTACTTCCACGCCCAACATTAATGGCTAATTTTTTTTCTCCCGTCACACCTTTATTCATTTCCATGAACCCCATCTATTAGGGTAAAAAAAAGAATTCCAACTCTCATCACCATCAAAACAAAAGACTAATAGCTGTTCATCAGGCTATTCCACTATTCATCATTTTCTATCACAGGTGTAGGAATAAAATGAAGGACGAAGAAGGAATACCGTTTTAATAAATTATTTCTCCCCTTTCTGTCCTCCCATTCACAATCAACGAAATTGGAAAATTGGAATAAAAAAATACACGTCGTATTTTATAGCAATCAAGATACAAACTGCTCATCTGATTCGAGGCCGTTAGTCAAACCTGGCATAAAGCATAAACTACCTATACAAACAAATCCAAATGAAAAACCCGTAAATTCGATAAACAAATCGCAGCACCTGGACTCGTAAATCTATCGGACAGCAAAAGCGACCCAATGTGAGTAAACAAGAAACCGCTAGGGCGAAGGTGGAGATAGGAATAAGAAAGAAAGGGGAGGAGAGACAGACGTGGATGCCTGGCTCAGTTCCGTCACCTGAGGCGGATAATTTATAATCGCAACCACGTCCAACGAGGACCCTTGCGAGTCTCTGATGAATCCGTAATTTGTCTGCCGCCACCGTTTTCACTGAACACACAAAGGTTGTCATGAAATTTCTAAAGCAAGATAGATGGATGTCAATCGGGCCGTAATGGCAAAAGACCATCACACTGGCCCGTGACAGACGACCGACGCGTAGAGGATACAATTTATGAGCAAAACCTTCCCTCGTCCAAATGGCCTTACGCAGATTTAAACTGAGGGGACAAAAGCTGAGTAAGGAACCAAGAGAGGTGGAAAAAGCACAACCGCATGACAGAGACATCTGCCCCGAGTGCAACCCCATCAATTTCAAACGCATTAGAATTATATACAAATTTTTGCTTTCAGCCCCGAGCAACTTCGGAAATGAGAAGTTGAAATGGGAAATAATTGTGAAATCCTGTTTATGTAATAAACGATGAGGGGTACAGTGTGTAAAGAAGTGGGAGTTATAAAGGCACCCTATCGAAGCACGTCCAAGCTGGCTAATTAGATTTATAGCTTGCCACCAAATCCACCTGGGTTTTGCAGTGGGGCTAAAAATCCAGGATATTAGTGCCATATTTTATGTCTTCTTTGAAAACAGAAAAAGAATCCATTGGGATACGAAGCAAATTGACAGTTTGTTTCACAACAACAAAAAAAGAAAAAAGAAAAAAAAATCCAAAAAAGTATAAATTGTAATTTCTTAATTTCATCTTCAAAGAAGGGTGTGTGGTCTAATGATAAACAGTTTCGAGGAATGGAAGGGAGATGTTTGAATTTTAAAAAAATGAGGAAAGAGATACTAAATTAATGAGAAAGTTTGTTGTAATGAGGGAGCAAGTAATTCTTTACACCCGCTTTTCTCTATAAATGCTCCTAGAGTCTCTCGTTTAGTCTTTTTTTTTCTTTTTGTTTCTTGTCTGTCTTGCCAGAGTTCTAATTAATGAAAATTGCCAGTCTCACCCCGTCGGCCATGAGTGATTGGAACCATGCATCATGCCGCTGTCAATCATAAATCACACCACGCAACACTTAGGGGCAAAATACTGAACCCACAAATTAAAGTTCCAACTCCCCCTCCCTCCGCCACCCTCTGCCTCTCGCTTTCACCGTCCACGGACCACTGACTGACCCCATTATAACGACCTAATGACTTCTCTTAATGGCAACATGTCATAATACCAAAGTCATCAAATTGATTTCTCTGAGACATTTTCCTTTAAGGGAAAATAAGTTCAACCCATATAATATAGAAGTTCAATAAATAAAATGCGAGCATAAAAAGTTATTGATTACAAGTGACCGACCCGCACCCATCTTTCTATCCACAGTGTGACCCTGAGGCCTTCACTCTTACTCCCGCCGTTGAATAAATCTTCCACGCTTGCCACCTAGTGTCTAAGATGACAAACTTCTCCACACATAAAATTTCAATTCTTACTCGCCTCGACCCAGCCCAGGTAGACACAGCGCAAATTAACAATCAACTTTTTTTTAAACTAACAATAACTTTTTTTAAAATTTATTACTTCCACTATTCATCTAAGTTTAGATAATTCAACAATAAAATACGATTTTTTTAAATTTAAAAAAAAAATTTAAAAGAAGTAAAAAATGGCATAAAGAATAAAAAGAATTTAAGAGTCGGAAATTCGTGTTTTTCGTTTGGTAAAATCAATTAATCTACAGCAAGCGCTTCTTACGAATTGCTAACATTAACCTCAATTTGAGGTTGAGCTCGTCTACCTAGAAGATACACACGACGGAGTCCACTCACGGCCAACTCAAAATGATGAATGCTAATTGCATTTAAAGATAAATGATTCTTAATATAAACAGAGAACAAGCCCAAATTTTTTGGCTCAATTTTAACCACTGGGTACACCTTCTTTCTGATGACACGTGACAATCACCTATCCCTCCTAGCAAGATGGGATGGTGGATTGCTCCGAAGAAAATAGTTGAGTAGACATTTTCTAATATGACATTTCAAAACCGAGCTAATGATTACGTGCAACGCCAGCTTCTCTTACACCTACTAGTTTCTCCCTTATTTTCTTTCTATCACACCGGAAATGAATTCTGACTGATCTCTCATTTCACAAACTTGTCTTCCATTCGCGATCAAGCAAGTTTTTTTTTTCTTTAAGGCTCCACCATAGAAAAGGGACACGCTCCACTTGCGATGAGGGGCACGTGGAAAGAAAAAAAGAAAATGACAGCAGGCCAATTGAGTGGCACACACACTCATTAAGTCGCCGGAAAAGAAACGAAGGTTCATATCCTTCCAACTGCATCTTGGGTTTCAAATGTTTCACTCCTATCTATGTGTTTTCATGTCAATTAAATGACATCTCCGTTTGCACAAGAGGAAAGTTTTAATTTTTACCAAACTTAGATTTGGCTTCAAGTTGACGGTTTATCATGCAAAAACATTGACAAACGCTGATTGAAACGAAAATAATTAAATTTACTTTCTCTTGAAAAATAAAATAAAATAAAACGAGAAGGCGTAAGTAAATACAATAAACTGAAATATAAAAAAAAATTTAAAAGACTAACGGAAATATCAGTCAACAGGGAAGGGAGGAAAATCCATTTGAATATCATTATGAAATTCAAACTTCAGAGGTCAACAAAGTGGTCAAATTTAAAAGTAACCGAGAAAACAAGGAACTGTGCATGCAAAACAAAATGAAATAAGAGCCTTGTTTATATCATTACACTATGCAAATGGAATACAAATCATTCAAAAAGTACAAAATGCGTGGAAAAGAAAATCAGCTTTGCACAAATCAATCAGAAACTGGCCATAAAAGTCATCATGCATAACATACAAATCTTTTTTACATTCATTATTGTAATGCTCGTAGATACATTCATTGTGAAAGAAATACAGTTCGTGTATGAAAAATGTTTATAAACAAGAAAATAACGAGAGAAAAAAAATAAAAATAAATAAACGAAGAAAAACTTCTCCCCTTAATCGATGGTATACATCAGTTTGAAAACATTTCGGGCATAAAAAAATTTGTCTATGCCTGAAATCTTCATCATCTATTCCTGTAGTACATCTTTACTGACCCCCTCCACCTTTTCCAACCAACGCTCCTTCTTTTCCCTCTTCTTCAACTTTTGTTTATGTCGTAGTTGTCGTCCTGCCGTCCCTACTGCGTTATTTACAACATCTTTTCATCAAAAGTCTATTGAAGACCTAGTCCCTTTTTTCACATGTTATATAGTGCATACAAAGAAGAAAACTTGCATGATTTCCTGCAATAATTCATAACACAATTTCCCAACCTAGCCTCATATTCAGGAAACCTTGAACATAGTGAATAGAGAACCTTGTCTATATGCACACCGGATAACATCAGTCTAAAAAAAGTTATGTAAAATACTTTGGAAAAAAAATTATAAATGTAAAACGATGGTTTATAACTTTCTTCGAGAATGAGATGACCTCATATCATTTACAAATTGATAATAAAATCGAATCGATTGGTCGACCTTGTCCGAACGGAGCCTTCAGCAATATCTAAACACTATGCGTACACATAACATGTTAATTTTCGTGACACGGCATATAAAGCAGCAGCTTTCCTGATTTATGTCCAGTAATTATTGTGATTCGTGCTGCATAGCAAGAAAACGTTTATCGATAAAAGCATACACATACCAATTAAACTCGAGCGCTCAAGCAGTAACCCCTCCCTGTACCGGAGCTCAATGTGTTGAAAAATCTCAAACGAAAAAAAAAAGAGTAAATGGAAAACCACTTCATAAAAATAAAACAACCCTTTGTAAATTAAAGTTTTAATAATAGTTACGGTTATTTATTCGTTTTCGCTTTTTTTCGTCACACTCTATGATACTGTAAAACAAAAGGCAATTTTTAAAATTGACATTTATCTCTCGCTCAAAATTAATTAATTCAAAAATTTCCATTTTTTGCACACCTATCATTAGTCTTAGGTTGACCTTGGACATACATCAAGAATTGGATTTGCCATCCATGTGGTCTCTGAATATACATTCATCAAAAAATGGCCTTCACATACACGCACACCTTTGCCCACCTGATGATCTAAGCGAAGATGGCTGACAACATGTGTGACAAGCAAAACAAATGTCAAGTATCTGCTCTGCTATTAGACCTTCACGTATAATTAAGGGTTTATAATTGAAATCTCATTTAAATTTTCTTCAGATACATCGTAGACCACATGGCGGTTTTAAAATAGACATTTAATTCCTTCAAGGCACTATTCTGAACATTTTAATACCTCATTTTGTTTTATAGTCATCTAAAAATCCAAATCACTCAATTACAATTCCAGTTCTATAACCTTCTAATTGCAATTCTCGATCTATAAATCAATTTGATAAACTTGAATAATTTCATCAACATCCTTAAATGGCATTAATGAATAGAAGCCACAAAAAAAAATTAACAAAAAAATTTAAATAATTCATCATCGAGAAGACAGACGGAAGTTACTGTAAGATGCAGAACTTCCCCTTTGAAATGGCATCATCCTTGATGGAAAAATGTTGATGCAAAGAAGTGCCTTAACTGGTTGCCCACTTAATTGACGTGAGTACTAGAAGGTTGGCAAGACAAGAAGATGGTAAACCGCCCTCTCAAGACCCGTCACGTACTTTAGGAGGCGGCCCATTACAGAATATAAGTTCATCTTATATGCCTTTAAGCAGACATCTATTGAAACTCCTCTTAGTTAATACAGTAGCCTCAATTCAATTATAATATATTATATTTCCAAATACTTCCTGTTAAAGTTTTAAGTTAAACTTTTTGAGAAATCTTTGCGGGCGTTAATCAGTGCATAAATTCTTTATTCAACAACTATACGATCATAACTGTCATCAAAAATGATCGGACAAATCGCTTGACGTGGATTCCTATCTATAGATAAACCACACAGAGGAAACCTGATCCCTATTAACTAAAGGTTATCGTTGCTTTGTACCATAAACAAGTTTAAATTAAGGATAGAGACAATACCATCATATATATATTCTAAACCGACGTTGCTGATAAGGAACCCCGTGACAACCATGAAGGAAATGTGAAACGTCGCCAGACAGACCGCGAGATTATTGAATTCGACTAGCAACATGAAAAGCGGAGGATATTCTAACTTTGGCTGTTAACCCTATCGATCTGAAATGTTTTAGATCAGATTGGCAGCTACAAGTTTCATCTGTTTTACTCCAACACGTCTAGCAGGCAACAACCTAAAGGGCAATTTCAGCGCTACCCCAACAACATAACCGAGTTTGATACTCAAGAACGTCGATATACGTATAATATGTTGCGCTTGACCAAAGCACGGCGCATCAAGTCTACTTTGATGCGAAGGTGGAGGTGCACTTTCTCTCTTTACTGGCACTTTAGCTGGACAGCCATCACTATTCGTGACGGGCGTGTTTTCAATTACTGTCTGATTTGGCTCTGCTCTGCTTTCTCCTTCTCTTTCCGTCTTGAGCTTAATTGACTTTCTGCTTAATTGCTTTTTGAGGGCACCGGGCGAACGAAAGGAACAAAAGAGAGAGAAAAGAGACAGGTGAGATGAGCGGCTGCCCAATAGATTCATTAAGGTGAGGGGGTGGATTCGCCTTTTACACCCCGCCTCATGACCTCAAATCGAATCCTACGTTCCACGACTTCTAGTCCTTGTTTCCATTAGTGCTTCCCATTCAAATGGCCAGTCCAAGAACACAGAATTTGCTGAATAAATCCACGGGGAATTAAGTTCAGATAATGTGCTCCATAAACTTTTTATTTTTTATTTTTAATTGTATTTATAAAAGTTCATTTATTACCTGTCAAATTTTTTAAAAAATTTAATCGTTTTTGAATTTTGATCCCTTAAAAAAATGTAATTCCTTTGCATAGTTTTTTTATTACCTTTGATTATACCTGATTACAGTAAGGAATCACTTGAAATGAGGTCATCATCTTATTGCTATCACGCTGTCATCTACCAAAAGCAATTTACAAAGCATTGTTTTTCCTCACTCACACCCTGTTGAATGACGTGATATGCGCGTGAGTATTTGCACCAAATCTTCCGATTGATGTCTTTATATTTTGCTTATCATGCAATCACGTCTTCAACAACATCAAAATTACTCAGTTCACTTCAACACAAAAAAAAAAAA
>JAQIXT010002131.1:0-12134 GCA_034700445.1 Stenotaenia linearis
ATTAACAAGGAATTTATAAGTTATAAGACTTACGTTTTGTTCTCCGCAAACTCATTAGAGAGTTTGCGGAGAACAAAACTTATGTCTAATAACTTATAAATTCCATGTTAAATATAAGTTAGATTTGTAATTAACATGGAATTTATAAGTTATAAAACATAAGTTTTGTTCTCCGCAAACTCTCTATTATTTGAAAATGTTATTTTAACAATTTAAAAAAAAGCATATATCAACAAAAGTTGAGCAAGTGGTGCTTGAAGCACCAACTAGATGGAGCATTTAGTCTGCAGTCAGGGATTAAAGAGTTTTCATATCACATTACTGTGAAGTGAGTTTTTTAAACCGGTGTTTTCAATTTGAAATTTTATTGGTGCAATTACTCCAATTGACATTCAATGAGTTTCCAATTTTTATTTGCAATTATTTGGTGAACTCCTGGAGTGAATAAAAATATTCTTATTTGCTTCAAAAATTGCCTTGAATAATGTTAAATGGATTTTTTTTAAATCATAAAACTTGATTATTTTATATTTCAAAGTTTGTAATGACTAATAATATTATGTAACTATGCACTGATGGTTTAAAAGTTTGGTAAAGTTTGGAGCTTTAGGACCACCCTATAGTTTAGTTCAAACTCTTCAGCCTTTTAGACCACCTTTGATAGTAAATATTGTTCTATTGAATATCACACTGTGTTTTGATTAGTAGAATTTGGAACAATTCATGTTAAAAGGTTCATATCATTCCTGCATCCTAGATCACCTAAGTGAATAAAGATTCATTAGAGAGTTTGCGAAGAACAAAACTTATGTCTTATAAGTTATAAATATAAGTTAGATTTATAATTAACATGGAATTTATAAGTTATAAGACATAAGTTTTATTCTCCGCAAACTCTATTTAGAAGGACCCAAAATTATATTTAGTTATTATTAAAGCATATAGGTATTAGGTATTAACAACTTAAATAAGGCTTTGTAAAAGGTACACTGTAAAAGGTACACTAAATGCTACATTCTTTGAAATACAGTGTGAAATAGTGTTTGTTGAAGCCTGCAAACATTCTATATGGATACAAACTGCATAATAAAGATTAATATTTACACCTCTGTAGGTGTTTTATTACTATCACGGGTGTAATTACATAAACAATTCTCTCAAAGAGGATATGCATTGACCTTCAACTCCTCTAATGTACCTTCAAACAAAAAAAAAGTTAAAAAAGCTAACCAGACTTCAACAAACCATCACACCAAATTTCCTAAGGGCGATCACTTTTCTGCATCTAATCTTCTACAATTTCATTTACTTTCTTCTATAAACAAAAGTAAAATCTCCAAATAATTTGACCAAAAATGAAATTTTTCAAACAAAATCCAAGATTACCGAAATCCCTTCGATACCAAACTCCAAGTTTGTATTTTATTCCAATATAAAATTCATTCTCACGTTTCCATCTACTCTCACTTGTCAAATTACATCCAGAGAGTGAAAACCATTACCAAATTACACAATACTATCAAGGAAATCATTTCCCTCTCACATGACAAATTGTCACTAACCATTGCGTGCTTTTTGCATCTAAAAAATTCATGAAAACTTTTTTATATTAAAATAAACTTCATTACAAGTAAAAACATATTTATATTTATCTTCCCGAAAAAATAAATCAAATAGAACTGAATATACTGCACGACTCACTACAATTGGAAAGAAAACATTTTTTCATATGGTAATAGTTTTTGTGCAACTTTTCGTGCGTTCACCCAAACGCACACATCTATATTTCATAAATAAACTTTCCAGCACAAATAAATTTTTTGTTATTTATTTATAAATTTTTCAAAAAACTACAATTCCTTTCTCAAACCCTTCGCCCCCATTGGCGGTAAGACTGATCACGTGACCAAACCCAGCAATCAGATTGGCAAACACAACAAAACTCCATCTCCTCGCCAATCCCATAGAAACTTCACACCGACTCGAAAACCATCCCAATTTCTTTGATTACAATTTAAAATTTAATAAAACTTCATCAAATATTAACAATTTCAACTAATTACAAAAAAAACTGTAAAAATTGTGAAAAAAATTTCAATTTCCGAGAAAAAAATTTTTTAAATTTATTTTATCTATCAAATTAAACCCAAAAATTGTATAAAATTTGCGCAACCGGTTCAATTACGCTTTCCACGGATAAAATTCGAACCTTAAATCAAAGTGCGAGCGAGAGGAATAATTTTCATCCCTACTTCGGATCCATATAATTACGTGTAACTTATCTTTTATCTTTCAAATCTCTTGCGCCATCGTTTTTTGACAAATGACTTACCCACACTCATTAAACTCCATCCTCAAGGCTAAACCTCGTCAATTCCAGCTCAACTTTGTATTATATTTCATTTCTCGTGAAAAATTCTTCAGTTAACCTTCAACAGCTTACCCTTAACCCTATTTTCACTACAAAAGTGTCATAAAATCCAATAGAAAATCAATAAAATTCATTTAAAATTCAATTATTTCTTCCCCCAGCTGATAATTAATTTTCTAGTTATTTATTTAACAATGTATCTTTTGTGATATCATTGATTCCAACTCATTTTTGACCTGAAATCAATTTATTTTTTATTTATAGCCTCAGAATTCTCTTTTTATCATTAATAAATCAAATAAATTTTTATGACCTTAAGAATTGTATTATTTTTTATTTATGGTTTTGCAAGCGTTAAATTATACGCCTAACATGTGATATTTATTGTGCACATTCAAATACTTTTTTCCTTCAAGTGTAAGACATGCAATTCATTTTTATAATTATAATTCTTGCACTTCCTATTGAAAAGTAAATTAAAAATAAATCTTATATAATTTGATCCTCGACTGCGTGCGTAGGTTTTAATATTTTCAAAAAAATTATAAAATTCTGGATAATATTTATAAAATTGTGTATAAAATTTAGAAAATTCTACTTTAAAATGCTTCAATTTTAATGAATAAGCCTTGCACGGCATCGGCCGCAAATGCAGAACAAAGCTGCAAAAAATTGAATTATTAATACGAAAACGTATTTTGGATAAAGTCCACGTCTCGTTGCACGTCAAAAAACGTTTGATGAGTTGACACGTAATTATTTTGCAAGAGAACTACACTCGCAACGTACTAATTTCAACCCTGAGTGCAGACTTTCCGTCGCGGTTTTACTTATCACTTTTCACCCAATCATTACATTCCTACATACACAGGGCTCCGCCCACCCTTGCGTTTGTACCTATCCTGCTTCCTAAGCCACGCTGTCATTGGATTTCCGTCCCTCACGTGACTGGAGACAACCAATGGCTTAAAAGCGCTTTGAATCCTCTCGGTTTTGCATGGAAAAATCACTTTCCCGAGACCTTACTCCAATTTCACTAAACCCAAGGTGTTTTATTGCCCATTTATACACAAGTTTGGTGAAAATTAGCATAATTACGCGCTAATTTTAAGTCTTGAATTAACTATGACTCTATTAAGGCAGAAAAATGCCTCGCACGCGAATCACATTTCCCATTTTTTGCATTTAAAAAAAAATTAAATTTATTACGTCAGTCAAATTGACCAATTTCACATAAAAAAATGATTAAAAACTCCCATCATTTAAAACAAAAAGCTTTTTGGATGTAATTAGGCCCTATCATATTCCAGAAAGATAGGTCCATAGACCTGCAATTACATAGCTCGTTAAAAATGAATTGCATCAGTTTGACTGAATAAAATATATCTAACCCTATTTCAACTTGTGTTCAACTTTTTCACAATTTATTATTCCTGTAAACGTGACGTGAGAGAGATAACAGGCTGAGCACCTTCATACATCATCGACAGAAAACCGACTTTTCAAAATAGCTCATTACAACATTTTGTTTGATAGTAGATAATGATCGCATTGTATACCCTAATTGAAGATGCCCGGCTATACTTTTCCATCATTTATTACACCAGCCACAAACACAAATGCCCCTAAGAAAGAATATCACACCGGTAATTTATTTCCAAAACCTGTCCAACAATCACAAAAAAGGAATAACTAATCGTCTAAAACTGGAACAAATTAACGTCCGAGTAAACCGCGAAAGTTGATTCGACATTATTTACACAATATAAAAATTAATTATAAATCTAACTTATATTTAACATGGAATTTATAAGTTATAAGACATAAGTTTTGTTCTCCGCAAACTCTCTATTGACTCGACACATTTATGTTGTGAAATTTACATTTGATCAACACTGAAATAACTTTAGCTGGTTTATTGAGATGGCAACCGCTCTCCGCGAGTCCCAAAAGAGAACTAATTTTATTTACAAAAAGTAGAGATATATATATATACAAAATCTACAAACAATTGACAACCAAACCAATTCCAAGCCTCATCGGTTTCTCTGACCTTGCGTCCCAAGCCGGCATTTGTTTGCTGCTAAGCAACTTGTGTAAACAAACAATTTAATGCATAACGACAATAGTAAATTAAGCGCATTGTACAGGAAAGGAAGACGCGACCCAAAGGACCAGTAAAACTCATCGAATCTTCTTTTTTTCCAAGTATGTGTTTGAAACATTGCGTGATTTAAAAACGTGTTTATTTTACAAGTTAGAAGTATATCATGTAGTTGCTACGCAACTTATAAAACATTCCCTACAAATTTATCTAATTCTAACGCAAACCAGATGTCTACAGCGTTTCAATCGACTTTGGCCACACCTAAACATTGTTTGTTCGAATGACATCATATTGAATAATTTCGACGACATTTTTCCTCCAACCATTCATCTAGTTTTCAAAAGGATGGGTTCGGAGGGTTGTTCCATTCAAAAGACCTCGTGCCCATATTGGAAGGGGCTTCTATTGTGCTGGAACCCCCATATGGTGTCTGCCCTTTGCTCTAAGCCGACAACGGCCGACCAAAGACCAAATACGGTGTCTTATCACTCGAAAAGCGAAAACGAATCGCACCAGGAAAGAAACACGCAATGAAACAACAACATGCTATGTATTCTTTACAGAAATCTTCGTTGTGTCACTCAATACAATCGATTGCTTGATATTTATTTGTTGTGAACACAAAGAGACTTATGGCGGAAACGCAATTTATTATATGGTGGAAATAAGTCAATATTATTGAGTTATTAAGACTTCCGCAAAAGATTTCTATTTCCATTGTACAAAAGTAAATGCAATTGTTAACTCATCAAACATGATCATGAGTACATTCTTTATTAAATGTGTGGAGTTAAAAATATTACTTTTGTTTCTATTGAATTTAAAATGTGAGTTTTTTATTTCAAAGTTTTTTTCAAGTTGTTAATTTCACTCTGAAAAGAGAATGGATGAAGCAAACAATTATCAGTTTGTTTCAAACAATAAAATATACAAATTGAAGGATAAAACAAACTAAGTTTCAAGTGTTAACACAAGTGAATCTTTTAACTGATTTGCTTTATGGATTAAAACAAATTATTATTTGCATTGACCAAATTTCACTTGTAATTTTAGAATTTTTACTTGGACAACCAACTACTCCCAGTCATTGATTGTGATTGAGTGTTAGTAAATAAGACTCACTTGCAATAACTCAAGAAAATTATTATCTGCTTCAACCAGTGTTTTTTAGAGTGCATAAACAGCATCGGTGCTACACTTTAAAAAAGCCAACTAAAAAGTGCTTGAAGCAAACAATAATTATTTTAACTATAATATATTAAAATAAATAATATATTTAATTCAAACAAACCAATTATTGTTTGCTTCAAGTGACTTTTTTTCAATTATCAACTTGTGGTTAAAACAAACTGACTTTTGTTGCCTCAATCTCAACAATTTGAGATCAAGTTAATATAAAAGTTGAAATAAACTCAAAAAACCTAATTACTTTACCATCAATTCATTCCAGTTGGAAAAAGTTGATTATTTAGAAACAAAGCTCCTTTCACCGAATTAATCGCGTATAAAAGCCAACTCGTGTCACCTCCACCTCCACACCCGGCCCACATCTCATTTGCCTGCAAAATTAATTCTTCCCTTTTCACATTGTAGCATACACAGAGTCATTTCAAATAATAGCCCCACTGGATTACAATGGCTCCCATCACTTATGCACGAGATTCGAGTAATGAGTTTCACTCAGCCACCATTAGAGGGAGTCTGCGGTTTAGGCCCATTCGCATTGTGACGTCACACCGACCACGCCCACAGAGCCCTTTTCATATTATGTGCGATGGAGAATAACAGCTGCTAAGAAGAGAAAGAAAAATGGCTGTCTCTTTGCTATGTAATAATGGCCAAACAATTTTGATTTATTTCCATTTCTGCGTTTTGAGTGTTTTTCTGATACACTTGTTTACAAATCAAATGCAATTCCACTCCATACGTCGGGCATTATTCTAAGGTTTTTTCCCAACCGCGCAAAATGTGGTGCGAGCAAATGTTTTTTTTTTTAAAGTGGAAAATTTCAATTAAAATTCAGCAATTTTCATCAAAAGTTGAGCAATTTTGACCAAAAATTGAATAATTTTGATTTAAATTCAGTGATTTTGTTCAAAAATCATTGGTTTTAGCAAAAAATTAAACAAATTTGGTCCAAAAAATCATAAAAACATCAAAATTCAATCATTTTTGTCAATAATTATTGATTTTGGCCAAAAATTACAATCTTTTTAATAAAATTTTGCAATCTTGAATTGCTCTACCCTAACAGTAACGAGTACACATCATCTGCTTTCTCTACAGCTAATCCCGCGTCAAATAGTAACTGCACAAATATGCTTTTTCAACTGCACAATTTACTTTCCCAACTGCATATTTTGTGTTCAACTGCACGTCAGAATAATGCCTGCTCTACTTCTTTCCTTCCCCAATCTTGTTTTCCAACTCCTGACTCGATAAGGCGTGAACGACAATATTTTCTCTTATAAAAATTATGTTTTATTTATTTATTCGCTAATTCCCGGTATAAGAAATTTCGCGAAAAGGCAAAAGGCGTGGAAACGAAAGTTGTCGAATTATTTTCTCTCTAATTACTATTTATCTCATTGGAATTTCTATTCAGGATACAAGAAAAAATGTTTGCGCAAAAAGCGGTTTATATATTGAATTATAAATTATAACTTTCCTTAAATTTGCATAACCTATATTTCTCTACGTAAAAAAGGGTTGCTTTTGTTACACGTTCGAGGTTAATAATTAATAAAATTTAATTTTGTTTTCACGATTTTTTTCTTACAACAAATAGCGTTCAAAATGGAAATGCGCAACGATTAATTGCAATGACTCATTAAACAAACTCACAAAATACAAACTGTCTAAAAAATCTTGTGTAATTATAATGAATAAAATATTAACGAAAAACTATTCCGACATTTCTGGTCACGAAACTACATTTCCTGTTTAAAACTATGGATGGGATCGAATTGTGGGCATAAAACATTAAAGTAACTATAAAAAATAAACATTGTTATTGTTTTTATCGAAATAACTATAAAAACTTTAAAAACTGAGTGAAAAATCATAAAAGTTATATTTTTTTGATGAAAACAGGGATATAAATCATAAATACCCGCCTTAATCATCGTGTATTTGAAAGTAATTCTCAATAACTTGTTTATTTACAGACTCAAAGACCCAACTTTTGAACCGAGGCAAATGACGAGGCGGAATTTGAGCGCGACCAATTCGCTGTCGTTCAACTGTCAACTAATCACAGTCAATTGAAATGCTAATTTCTTCTTTCCCCAATGCTAAGTCTCAACTATCGGCAATGTTCTAGAAAAATCTCAGAAAACAAATGTTCTGAAAGACAAAGTTCCATAATTTTTCTAATAATATTATCCTAAACTTTTCATACTGTAAGCCAGGAGCGGGCAACGCGAGCGACTGACCTAGTAATAATAATAATAATAATAATAATAATAATAAAACAAAAAAACCCCATAAACAAGCCATCCAACACCCTAAATAGCCCATACTCCACCACATTCCAAGCAAACTGAGTAAATTGACAAGGCCAACTTGATAAACATCAGCAGGACACACTAAAGAACTCGGACACCGATCGCGGGTTATTTCCTCGTCCGAAGGAGGGGTATTTCTTTAACTGCATTTCGAAACCACACCAGTCAGATAAACCCATCAACTCGGGTTTAAGAAAAGTGTTGTCCCAAACGCACCATTTTCAGACACTATCAGCAGCGCCAATCGACAGGCAGACACAGGGGCCACGAATGGGGGTAGGGGCACCGGCTTGTGTCTGATAAAAATCCCCAACATCCGACTATTACCTACCCGGATCCCTCGTCTCGTGAATCGGTATCGCGCAATCCATACACGCCTTCTATCATCCAAACCGATAACTAAAGAGTTGCCACTCGTTAAATCAACGTCTAAGTCATTGGGGGTGAATTAGTTTCGCTTTAACGAGGTTTTTCTAATGAGCTCTGTGCAAATTAACTTTTTTATGCAAATATTTCTAGATGCTAATTCAATTTAACGCCCATTTGCTGGAAATTAGAAATGATTTTTAAATTTAATTAAGTTTGTGAACTTGGGTGAAATTTTGTGAGTTTTGAATATTTTTGGGTGAAAAGTTGGACCTAAGTTTGGTGTTTTGAGCGGTAGGGCTGTTAAAAATGTTTTGTGAGAACAAAAGGGCATCGGATTTATAAAGAGAGGGCGGAGTTAACTGACGTAAATCACGAGCGAACCTGTCAACTGGGTCTCTCTTCTTTTCAAGCAACTTTTAAGAATTTCTCATCACATTTCATGTGTAAATGTTTGAGTTTTGAGTTCATACACACATTTCTCTAATGTTTCTTAATAATAATAGATATTTAGACATTTGTTTTGTTTACCGAATTATTTTCATATCCACAAACGCAACTTACAATTACGCACAATTTCAATGAATACAACTAAAGTTTTACTTACGATTTTCCATATGAAATTCTTAAGTTTTGTCGTAAACAAAAACTGAACTTTGAGTCACGCGATTAAATTTTACGAGTATTTGGTCAAACCCAAAACTATAAATTTTTTTCAAATATTTCTTAGCCAATCGGATCAATTGAGTCAAGTTGTGCCTATAACATTTCCATCGTTATTCTTTAAATCCCACACGACTCCGTTTCAATGGCTGTCAACAACTTTTCTCAACTGATCAAACAGCAGGTTATCATTGACCGAGGACAAAATAAAAACATCGAAAATAGAAAAAAAATGTTTAAAAAAACTTCAGCAGCTAACTTCACACTCGAGTTTATTGTAAGCCATCCATAGGGCGCTTGTATCAAGCTGGGTTCCGTCAAGGTGACAAAATGAAGTCAAAGCGAATCAACTCAGCGGGCAAAGCACGGAACACACACGAACTTGAAAGCAAACAAAATACGGACGCAATGGGGGTTGAGTCTGATTACCAACACGAATCAGTGAGGGGGCATTCAAATCGATTCAATGCAACGAAACCAAGATGGCGCCCAGGGGGCACCGACCACTTGGTTTCATAATATCCCCCCCATTCAAATCAAAACTCTTAAATTATCATAAAATCGGCACCTAGGGGCCCTGGGGCCCATTGGCCTCACTTTTCAAGGCACACGTTTAACGTTATTAAGAAAATGTTAAATAAATATTGTCATATAAACAATAAAACAACATTCAGAATTGAACGTTACGAACGTACGGTTTGTTCAACGTACGTTAATTTTATAAATTCTGACCGTGGATTTCCACAGGTAACAACTCGTGTTTTATATAATGACATTTTTGACATTATCTTAACGTGTTGTGAAATTAACATTTGATCAACATTGAAATAACATTAGCTGGTTTCATGAAACTCCGAATTTCTTTTGATTTAATGCGTTTAACCCATTGTTTTCTTGAAATTTGTTCAGACTCCTTGACCCCCATCCTGCGTAACTGGGGAGTGACAAGACAGTGTTTGTTAATCGTTTCTCAATCCTTTTAAGCCGTCTCGTTGTTGATCAGTCGTCAAACCCAAACTGTTTACGCACACCACGTCGGTCTGTTCAAAGGGGAAACCCGTGAACAGGAGGTGAGGGGAGGGGTGAGGTGGTTGAAGAAGTGTCTTCCATTGAGAAAGAGGCTGACAGTTGGGGTGCAAATGGAAGCCTTGCGACCCGCCCACCGTACCGCGTTCCGTCCCTTTGGCCGGGGTGTCTCTTGTGTGCGGGTTCAATTCGACGCCCCCTTCCAGGTGCAAGGCCTAGCAAGTCCTTATTTCAGAGGAGGGGTAAGGGCGGGGTAGGGAACCGTAGAAGGGGAAAGGAGGCAACCAAGAAATCCCACATTGTCACCTAACCAGACACTACCCCATGGCAATCAATTTGTTTTAATAGTGTAAACAGCGCATACTCGAGCTCAATTCTTGCGTCTAAACGGCATTCTTCTCTCCCATCAATCTGCTCATGCGCAAATGACCGTTTCCCTCGGACTTTTAACTTTTCAATTCTAAATATACGAAAATCTAACCGTAAAAGTCCTTTTAAAAGGAAAAAGCGTGGACCGTTGTCAATTATAATCTTCCTGGGAAAACCAAAGCGCAATGCAACGTCGTAAAGATATTCCACAATCCTTTTCGCAGTCTGTCTTCAGAGCAAATGAATTTTAGTTAGTTCTGAATATAATTTTACTGTAACCGCATCCATTTTTAATTTTTAGCACCCAAAATAAGGTAGAGCTCTAATTTTACCCCCATTTTTCAAATTTTCCTGCACCAAACACAGGAAAAACTTGTAATAATTTGTATTCAAAGGATTGTTTCTGATAATGACACCATCTCTAACTGCAAAATTGTTTTCATTTGTCTCCCACTCTAATTTTAGACTTAAACTACTACTAGACCTAATAATTAGACCTCCAATCCATTTGTCTGTTTTATTTGAAATTATAAGAATGGATACAAACTACCACAACCTTTCATCAAACCAATGAAAAATTTAGGTATTTAGTACTTTGACTTGCTATCAATTATTAATCTGGCTCTAATTTGTCGCGCAGATTATTGAAAATCATTAAACTGCGCCTTATGTCCACCTTTTGATTATAGTTTGCGTGTCAACAATTTGATCTTAAGTTACTACAAACAAACAGCAAGTACTCGGTCAATACACAGCAAGTGTAAACTTTTCACATTTTCTCCACTACTTTTTAAATGTCCCATTATTCAACGCCCAATTCATTAAAAGACCAATCCCTTTTACTAATTCATATTTCATAATCTCATTTCCCATTAATTGAAAAAATTTGCATTTCAATTACTAAAATTTATAATTAACTGCTGTAATTAACTATAGTTTCTAAAATTACAATTTCAATATTGAAAAAACAAAAAAAAAAAAGAAAAAAATCACGATTTTTTAAAAATGCAGTGCAGCATTGAAAAAATATTTTTGCATATCAAATTATTGTAATGGACGGTATGATTAAAAAACAAGTAAAAATTCTAACTTACTGTTATTTAAATATTATAAATTACGCTTTAACGCAAATTATTTGATCTGGCACGCCATTTTTTGAATATTTTAAATTAATTTTCAAAGTTTTAGCTTGTAATTAAAGTATTATTGAATAAATAGAATAAATGCTCCAAATTTTCAAAAACTTTTGAATGAACCAACTCTAAATACAAAGCATTTACTTGAAACAGTTATTTATTCATAAGAACTTACGCTAAACTTTCATAAATGCTTTGAAAATGCCAATAGAGAGTTTGCGGTAAACAAAACTTATGGCTTATAACTTATAAATTCCACACTAATTATAAATCTAACTTATATTTAATTTATAAGTTATAAGACATAAGTTTTGTTCTCCGCAAACTCTATTACTTCAGTAACAAGAAGTTTTGAGCTTTTGCTTCAGTTCAATCATACCACACAATATATTTTATAATGTTGCATTATATTTTTATATTTTGAGATATTAGAGAGTTTGCGGAGAACAAAACTTATGTATTATAACTTATAAATTCCATGTTAATTATAAATTTAACTTATATTTAACATGGAATTTATAAGTTATACGTCATAAGTTTTGTTCTCCGCAAACTCTCTATTAATTATAAATCTAACTTATAATTAACAT
>JAQIXT010002132.1:0-12130 GCA_034700445.1 Stenotaenia linearis
TAGTATCCCACAATGCACCATACTTCTCTCTTAAGTTACGTTACGATCAAGTGTGAACGTAAGTGTGAACCTAGCATTAAGCTTGTTTACATCACTTTCAACAGCAGGTGCAATACAAACTACAATGTAAAATAACGTTATTAAATATAAAACTGAAGGAAAACTAAGTTTCAGTTTCATTTTTGAATATAGCTACCGTTAAGCGCTGCTTCATTATAGCGCTCTACGTAAAATATAATGCCGAGTGCATACACATAATCTAACCCAGCAAACCACATACTGTCCGCACATGAAGAAAAGTCCCCTGGGTGGGGACACTAACTAGCTCGAGTTACTAAAAACTTTATTTTAATCCTGCAAAGGCATAGAAAAGTAATTTTTGGCTTTGATTGCACTTGACTTAATCTTCTTTATGCAGTAAAATCACTATTTAGAAATTAATATAAAATAAATTCTCTCGTAACACTAGCGGTGCCTTGAGATAGTAGAGACTTAGCGAAAACTTGGTACCAAGCTACCAATTTACCAACATGCAAACTGAAACAATGGTTTCTAATTCAAAACCATTGTTTCACTTTGCATGTTGGTAAATTAGTAGCTTGGTACCAAGTTTTTGCTAAGTCTCTAGTTAGTGTCCCCCAAGGAGTTCTCTTTGTGCACAGTCAATAGGGAGCTTTAAGCAATACAAAGCAATAACATTGTACATTATAAATGTCCTAGGTGTTAGCTTAGTTGTTTTAGAAATATGCGATCATATTACATTCTAAGTGCTAAACAGATTAACGTTAACTACGGCATTACTGTATTTTCAATAAATGGTCATTGCTTTTCTTTTTCTCTTGTTGGTTTTAGCCATAGCTCTTTTCTTCAGCCATCTGGCTATCCATCTAGCGCTTCTGGTTATTTGTTTCATTGGTTGTCCCTGATTCCACTTGATGGTTTCAAATTGTATTAGATAGTTGGATTTAGTTAATTGGACAACCGTTAACAATACAATAATATCCACTGCGTAAAAATCGAATTTACATTGATGTAAAAACCGTGTAAATGTAAATGAAAAAATACATTTACAAAAATACATTTACAATTGTAAATGTATTTACATTTACACGGTTTTTACATCAATGTAAATTCGATTTTTTACGCAGTGATCCCAATTAATGTATCTTTTAACCAATGTTTTGTTGATTTGCGAATAGTCTTTGACTCGTGTAAAGTATTTGTTATTGTGACTGGTCTCGTATGGCTTTAGTAGCTGCTGGCGACCTTAAGCAATATCATGTCTGTCTGTCTGTGTAAAATATAATGCAAGTGCCTATTTCTAACCCAACTAAAGCTAACTACATAAGGCACTTATAATGACACTGTTTAATGCCCTACGAAAATAGCTGGGTTAAATTAGATATAAGCACTCACATTATACTCTTGTTAAACATCCCAGGTAAAAAGTTCTATTGAATTCTATAGACCTTTAATGTAATTCAATGGCATTAAGCCTAATTCTACAGTAATCTATAGAATTTTTTTACCTGGAATGTTAGCGTTAACCAGTTATCACTGAATTTTCAATTGACCTGGAGTCTCAGTTTTTCTTTTTCTCTTGTTGTTTTAGCCATAGCTCTTTCCTTCAGCCGTCTGGCCTTACATCTTTCGCTTCTGGTTTTTTGTTTCTTTGGTTGTCCCTGATTCCAGTTGAAGGTTTCAAATTGTATTTGACAGTTGGACTGGATGAAGATTAATTTCTATAATGATTTTAATTCATTTATTTTTTTCTATATTCATTCATTTTAATACAATGACAAGAAATCACTGAAATATAACACATCTCTTCAATCCCATCAATTTTAATCATACTACCCATTTGCTTTGTAATCTCGATAGTAACATTTTTTCCTCGAAATAAAAAAGGGATAAAACTGCAGAGTTCAATGATGTATGTCGGATTATGCAGATTTCTCCCTAGCTAGTGCTCAGGACATGACAGTGAGCGATCTCATAAAGAAGGCAATGGGAGGAAATAGGAGGAATACAATAGAGTCCTTGGAGAATATATCTCGTGACTGCGATTCCGCTTCGACTCTTAAGACTGTTACAAGCAACGGTGGAATTTTCGATCACCTGGTCTCTAATCCCCTCAACATTAAGTTATGGTCAATTGATGTGTCTGGAAAGCTTTACCACTTCAAAGAAAGAAAAAAGTTTCAGGATTTAGAGAGGATCTACTGTTGGTTATTAACAGTGCGCTTGCGCTTAAAGGTAAAATAACTGTGGCTGTGTGACTGTGCGCGTAGTTTTGTATAAAGCCAATGGTAGATTAAGACCATTGAGGCTTTAGGAGAAAACATTTTCAGAGCATACCATAGGGCAATAAAGCTCGTGTAAGGTATGGCCTTTTTCATTTGAAGGTACGAAGGAGCATTCGATTGTTACCAACTTTCTTCCAAGATTTTTTCAACAATGCATGACATTTTGAGTTAAAACTAAAACATTTCTAGACTAATTAAATGATGCTCTACAACTTTCTAATTGACACTTTTCCTCTATCTCCAACAGTTTAAAAGTTACATAATAAATGACCTTCAAAATGACCTTCAAGGTCAAATTCAACCCCCTCACCCAACTTCCAAACCAACCTGAAAACATCTCCGAGGAACCATACTTCCCTCTCCCGGGTAAAATATCACCGCATAACAATCCCACCTCTAATCACCAGAATAAGGAGCCATTACTCAGCCCCGAATAAATGAACTGATTACTTTTAATCCCCCGGATCAGTATCCAAACCCAGAACAATGCCTAATAGCCAGTAACATTATCGATCACTAAAATGCAATCAATTCACAGCTTAATTACTCACTCTTCGTTCACCACAAACAAGAACTAACTAATGTAACTAAACTAGTGTAAATTAGTAAATTAATATCACACCACAGGTAAAATCAATTTTAAAAAACGCGTGCATAAAACTGCAGAAATCGGTATTAATAAACTTGGCAGCAACATGACATCGACCCAAAGGTCAGAGATGAATTGCATTAACCTTAGTACAAAGATAGAATTCATACGCGAGTACACAGATGCATAATTGAATTTATGTCTTTCTCTGTTGACCAAAACAAGTGATAACAAACTGCGTTAAAACTTCACGACTCATTCAATTATCAATGACAATTGAACAACACGTAGCGTATCTTCTTTGCTCGCTTTCCATCTGACTATGTATACATAATAAGGTATTGATTACCGATGCAGCGCACGCTTGCCCGTTACTACACAGGTGGCGAGCAGGAATAAGACTCAAATCCAATTTTACTTTTTCTCCCTCGCTGGTGTCTTCTGGAAAACAAAGTCGTCTTTGCTCCCAATTAACACTCTAACCACAACACCAACACGTTGTCGCATTTCGTGGCAATTGCAAAACCCTTGAGAAATGATGAGATGATCACTTAAAGGTGCATTAAGATGGCTTGTAAATTTATAACTGGTTTCGAAATTATATATATTAATGTTGACGGTAATGCCTCGCTTAACGCTGTGGTTAGAGTCGTAAATTGGGAGCGTTAAAAATATTTTGCCGTAGAAAGTGTTGGTGTTGTGGGATCACGTGTTTTGTGACGCGTGTAATCTCCATTCTGATCAAGGTATTTAAAAACCTTGTAACTTTGACACTTGCACGTTTTTTGCAAACATTTCTTGGATTTGTTTCAAGAGATCTTTCGTAATAAAGGTTTGAACTCTTTCTATCTCGGTCTTCAGTTGCTGAATCTGATAATGAGGATCTTTGTCTTTATCAGACAATCTCTAGCCCAATGACCTGTATTAGCGCAACCGTTACAAGTATTACATTAGTTAGTAAGTTAGAAGTAAACTTCCAATTAATTGAAGTGAACACAGGATATAAAATTTTTCTTTCGACTGTCCATAAAAATTCTTAACTTTTGTCGCAAACAAAAAATTATGTTTGTTTTTGTTAGGGAAGGTTCCACGCTAAGCAACAAGATGTATGGATTTATAAATCAATTCATGATTTCCATTGATTTCCTCTTTAATTTCCTTTGATTTCGCATGCTTTCTCGTAATTTTCTGCGATTTTGATTTCCTGATTTCCATGATTTGTTAATTTGTAAATCAAAATCAAGGCCGGTACTACATTTCCACTAAGTCAAACATCCAATTGCAATCCATATTACTCCAAATCACATAAACCAATCGCAGCAAACACTCCAAAAATTAGATCATGCCCTTAAGACCAAAGGACAAATGACCGGCAACACCACCCTTAAGTCTCCATTATTTCCAACAGCCAAGAAATGTTACTTAAAAATTACACTAATTTATTTTAAATTTTTTCCTTTATTTCTTAAACAAGAAAAGAAATAATTGATACCACACTGCACCAAACGACAATTCGAGCACTGCGGACTTTCGACAAAGACTCACTTCAACTCTTTAAATTTTTTACACTTTAACTTAAATCAATATCAAACTCATAAATACAAAAAATTAACTCCTCAAACTCCAAACCCACATCCTTGTCAAACTTCCCTTCCCTTTAAAACTGTTAAATATTCAACGCATTTTCTCCCGAAAAGAAACTAAGTGCAATTTACAATTCCCTTCAATTCTTCCATTTTCCCCCGACTTTTATTAATCGAAAAACGAGAAACAACTTTAGCTTTAATATTTAATTTATGTTAAATATAATTATTCAAACATGCTTTTCGGTATTAATCAAAACAAAAACAACTTCCATTTAATATTTAATTTTTATGCTAAGTGTAATTATTTTGAAAGGAATTAATCAATGAAATAAATGGCAAAATGGCGCAGCTGGTGTTGGGAAATTTTTACGTAATTTGTCGTGAAATATTGCTAGTATTGTTATCCTTGCGTTTTAATCGCATAGTTACCAGTAATGAGAGCAAACTATGCAGAAAAAATCAATTATGGCCAACGGATGTATTAAACTCGCGTTTAAAAGAGGATAAAACTGTCATTGTTTGTTTGTTTCGCGATAAAAAAACAACGAAATCGGAGCTGGAATTAGAAATGCGGCTCGCGACGTATAAATCAATGTCCTAATTTCACACTTCCGGTGTCCATTTACTCCTTTAGTTGCATATTGATTGCTACGGAGTGAGTCAGTTGGAATTTTTGTTTGAAAATAAACAGAATCGGTGCGGATAAACAATAGATGGAGTGTTTTGAAAATAAATAATGCGTCTTTTAAAGGGGCGGTGAGGGGAAACTTGAAATGTTTTTTGAATGAAGAAGTTCTTAAGAAATTTAATCGCTTCAATACGTTTTCATAGATTTCTCGAAAATTCTCGATATATCTCAAGAAGTTGATCAAATACTTTTCTCGTCTCGACAAATGCAAACATTTTAAGAAAAGATAACGTAAAGATAACTTGCACATTGACTTTACATTGACTTGAAATTTGTAAATTTAATTTTTTTTTGAAGCATTATAGACAAAATAAAAATCGAAAATAAGTTAATGAACTATTACTTTAATAATTCCTCATCATAAAATGTTCTTCTTGTACTTGGGTGAGCGCAAATGTTTTGTGAAGAGCAAATCGGTGGAGAAGTGCATCAGCTTCCTTAACGTGTCAAAGGGTCGGCCCTTAAAGTCGCAGACATGGCGTTTTGTCGTTATCACTACATATACATTCTCCGCAACTCGTCATAAGTCATGTCACCGTGGGATATCGAGAAATGATTCGTGCTTCTAGCACTACAAATGTTTCGCAACGGAACCGAATCAATCAAACTCCAACTACACTTTCCACACACCGCAATTTTTCAAAATGATAACAATTTCCCTTCAAATTGATAATTACAACTTCACATCCCAATCGTTAACTGCACTGCACGGCATCAATTAATAACTATCACACATTCTCAACTCAAATGAATAAAACCCGCGGCATTCCCATTCAGCCCTATTGACAACTCTCGGGCCCCTTGGTAGGGTCAAACCCCCAAATTAAAAAATCAGTACAAAAAAATTAAATTTACAAAAATTTACAACAATTAAATTTATTACAAACATTTAATATACGTTACGTTTAAGTGTGTAAAAGCGTTCATTTAAAACCGTAAATGTAATGTATATTTATTTTTATCATTAATTTAATTATTATAAATTTTTGTAAATCTGATTTTTTTGCGGCGCGTTTTACTCCACATTAGTCGGCACGCTAAGGATGGAGGATCAACCGCTATATTTTCATAACAAAAAATAGTTTCAATAATCACACTGCAAAAAAAAATCAGCTTTACAAATGTAAAGTCAATAGAGAGTTTGCGGAGAACAAAACTTACGTCTTATAACTTATAAATTCCATGTTAAATATAAGTCAGATTTATAATTGACATGGAATTTATAAGTTATAAGACATAAATTTTGTTTTCCGCAAACTCTCTATTATTAGCATTTCTTCCATCTAATAAATCAATAATTTCTTTCATTTATACAGGAAGTACTTTCTCACTACAAAGCCAGACATAATGAATGGGATATAATATCAGTTGATGCAAAAAGAAATGAGAAGTATTACTCTTGTTGTGAAGAACCATATCCAGATGTGTCTTATTTCTTGCACTTAAAAAGGTAATTGAGATAAATTGTTACATTTTTTAAATTCATAATTATATTTACTTAGGATTTCTCCTTACTACACTGTCACACTTCTGCTACCATCAATTTCAGTAATGGTTTTTATTCTCATTGGATTTTGGCTTCCGCCAATGGCCGAAGAAAAGTTAACACTTTCTGTGTTCAATATGATCTATCTAGCAATTCTACTGTTTCATTTGCAGTTTGTGTTGGAGGGTAGTTACCAGAACACACCTGGAATAGGTGATTAATACATCATTATATTATATTGCTAAATATTCCCCATTACAGTATTTCCTTGATTAGTCCCTGCACTTCCAGTTGCTGAATTAGATATTTTAGGTTGAATTAAATTACTTTTAATGTTTAAGAATGTTATAATTTAGCATATTTAGGCCATCTTTACACCAGAAAAATAATATTTTGCAGATAAATAACTTTAAAATATGGTATGCTTTTCTAAAATTGATTACAATAAACCCCACAGGGATTATTAGAAGAATACTATGCTATATATACAGAGGTAAAAAATCTTGATTCTTGGCAAATATTTCCCAAATAGTTACAGATAAAAGTCAGATAATGATGTGAGATGTAGAGGAAGTTGGGTCTAAATGGTTGTCAGATTTGACATTAAACGTCAAGGTCATCATTTTTCTATCTCCTAAACCACAAGAGATAGAAGAAAATTTTCAATTACAAACTTGTAGAGCACTCTCGAGTTAATCTAGATACGGTCAAAAGTGATTGTTATAAATAATGGCTTTTTAAGAAAATCAGATATTGTACTCGAGTGTCTATAAATTTTTATCAAAAGCTATGAATTAGAGCAAATTTCTGTAAATTTTGTTATTTTCAGTGTTGTTTCTCAGCCTTTCATTAATATTCGCTGTTCTGTCTCTGGTTTTGGGAATGTTTACATACAACTTATCACAGAGTCAGCACCGGTCTTCACATTGTGACTTCTTAATGAGGCTATTAAATGGAAGACTTGGTTGGATTTTATGTTTGCCTCAACCAAAGGAGAGTGTAAGCAATTATTCTTTACCTTTTATCTACACAAATCCGCATCTGAACAATGAATTTTAATGGACATTAGTAATAATTAGTATTAATTAAGATAAAACTACTTTTCCAGTTGGAATCCAATTTATTAACAGCTCATGAAGCACACGACAACATGGAGATACCAGAAGGGGAATCAGACAAAAGTCCAGCTGATGATTGGATCACTCTTGCCACAGCTATTGACCGATTTTATTTTCTTTGTTATTGCCTCGTTTTTATCATTATTGTCACTTACTGTTTCTGCTAATAAATTAAATTGCAATCAGGGACGGCTTGAAGTTTTGTGGGGCCCCACTGACTACGCGTCGGGTGCGGGAGAGAAGTCAGAGGGGGAAAAGGGGCCCCGCGCATGCAGGAAAGCTGCGTACGCGGGGCCCCCTTTAGCGTTGGCCCGGTGCAGGGGCACCGACCGCACTGCCTTCAAGCGGCCCAGATTGCAGTTATAATGTAAATATTCATTATTTTACAAATAATTCTTAACTGTATTTCCAACTTTTTAATAAAAATTGAATTCGTAATTGACATTACCATACTCATACAACCAACATTTTTAGACACCAGACAATTTTTTTCCATTGAGTCATGCATGATTGCATGAAATAAAATTGTCCTTCATTGTTCTCTCATTACATTCAAAGTTAGATAAACTAATTCTCAAAGCAATTCTAATCTATCATAATGAATTGAGAGACTGCATAGGAAAGTATGAGTGATGCAATGAATCAATTTAGTCAAATTGAGCAGAGGATTACCAGAATAACACAGAAGCATCACACTCTATCTGTACCTTTGATGTCAGCTCACAGAGCTAAGTGACTGAAACCACAACGCAGATCTTAACTCCCTGGTGCATGGGCCAAAAAGCTTATTTAATAACAGGCACGCTATTACCGTTTGTCATAAAATAATCAAAGAAGAACAAAATATTAACAAAATTAATAAATATTTTGTGAATAACATACATTTTTGTTGTTATTTGAGCTATTTAATCCACAATAATGGCACTATTAATTGCCATTTCAGCCAATAAAACATTCTAAATAATTAATATTATTTTTTTACTTAAAACATGTTTTTGGTGATGAAATAAAGAACTTAATCCAAAAACAATAATGAAATGCTTATTGTTCGTCATCTACCTATGTTGGCCTATGTTTACTATTGTTATATACAACCCACCAGCTGGAGTGCTCGGCGGAGAAATCCCACAGTCCATTGCAACTGCCAGTGAGCTAAAAAATGGGGAGTGCCACTTCTGTGTAGGGCCATGGCAAAAAACCAACAAGAGGAATAGAAAAACTGTGACACCAACCCAATCGAAGGCACTAGGGCTCTCTTTAGCATGATGCACTAAGTGAAGTACCCAGGGGTCCACGAGAAGGTATAGAGAGATGGAATTTCTCATGTACTCAACTGGAAAGATAAAAAAATGAATAGATGATCCTTTAGCATTTGGACCAGATTTTCCAAAAGAAATAAAAGTTTTGAAGAAATTGTTGAATCTGTCCAAAAAAGACTTGCACAAAACTATCCTGAATTGATTATATCCATTCTAAGATCTGGAGAGCATGATGTATCTCCAAATACACAATTGGAAAGACGATTTTAGTGGCAATCAGCAAATTGGATTGCTGTACACTAGACTACTGGGACTATGAAAATCTTACCTTTCTTTAGTTTTCAAACCTAATTTTACTTTATTTACAATCAGAAAGACAGTAAGGGCCTGGGCTGAAATTCACAAAAACTGAGAAAAACTTCCATGGCCATTTTTAGTTATGCACAAAATTTTGAATTAGTTTGTGAATTCTACCTCTATTGAAAATGGCTTAATGCACACATCTTGTATCACCATTTAAATCACATTTACAAAATTCAATATAAATAATTGTAATTAAAAACAATAGTTAAAATTTCTGAATGTGAACAAATTTGTTCTGGTCACTGTATTTGAACTGATAAAAAATATTATTATGTCATTCCAATGCAATTATAAAAATGTTAATATTAAAATGCTTTAGTGTACAATGGCAGTAACCAAATGATTATAATTGTATCTAGTCAAATTTTTAACAATTAAAAATAGGATTTTGCAATTGCATCTCATACTCTTACCTACATTTAAACAGTTTAAGATTTCTTTTCCAACTTAATATTAAAATCTAAATAATTCCTCACCATGGGATCTTATTGACTGTTATCAAATAAATTGTATTTCAATTATCTCTTTCACAAAGTGAGTTAAACCATTTCCTGTGTCCTATAGGACATTAGCATCTCTTGAGGTTCCAGTGCGAGTGACCATGAGGGCTATTTCCAATGCATCACTTTGCCTACTTTTTCAACTGGCATTAGGTTTTGTGTATTTAACTCATTATTTCCTATATTTCACAACAAACTTTGCTTTTACTAAAAGCTTTTCAGAATATTATTTTAGCAGCCAGCCAGATCAATTATGAAAAGAAACTTCGCGAACAACTTTTCCTCCACAGGCAAGAAAGTGAGTTGAATACAAGACCAGTGGAATATCAAAACCAGACAGTTATAGCTAATGTGGGGGTTACCATTACACATATAATTGAAGTTGTAAGTATAATTTATTTTGTAAATTATGAATTTCATATAATTTTTCATTTTTCTAGAATCCAAAGAACAATTATATAATAATTAGTGGATGGCTGAGAATGGTTTGTAAGATGGCAATTGTGAATAATATTGATGTTATATTACTTTATATTTTAGTCTTGGAATGATAATTCATTCAAATGGAACAAGGATAATTTTGGTGGCATTAACTATATTAGAGTTCCTTCGAGTCTTCTGTGGAAACCAGATTTAACTATATACAACCAGTAATACTTAAGATTTAAAATAATATTTAATGATAGTATCTATTGCTGACTATATTAAAATATTGTAGCACTGTATTTCATCCATTCTATAAGATGCATGTTATATCAATTCTTGGATATATTGACATTTTGAAAATTCCCAAATTGAATTGGGGATGTGTCTTAGAATGCAAATGTTAAACAGTGGATTTTAGTGTTTTATCCATACTTGTAGTACTAAAAAGGTGCATCTTAGAACCAATAGCATCTTAAGGTCGATGAATTACCTTTTACTGTTGCTAATATAACAATAGCACAGGGCTAGCTCAAGCAAACTGCTCTAGAACAAGCTCCAAGCGATCCACTTGCGCTCCACTCCCTTATGAAAATGTCTGATCTGGTTTTAATCAAAACTAATCAGGAGGAATCAGGATTGATCAGATCTGATCTGACTGGATTTCTGATCTGATGATTTCAGATCTGATTATCAAATTTGATCTGAACGATCAGATCAGCCAGATCCAAAGCTTCCTGATTAAAATTTGTCAGATCTGGAGATCAGCCTATTCTGAATAGCCAGATCAGCCAGATCAAAACCCACTTCATAATCAAAATTGGTTAGATTCAAATTTCAATCTGTCTGATCTGTCTGATTGTTTTTGATCTGTCTGATCTGTCTGATTGTTTTTGATCTGTCTGATCTGTCTGATCGTTTTTGATCTGTCAGATCTGATAGATATGACCATTCACAGATCTGACACAAATCAGACATTCTAATCAGATCCAGATCAGATACTCTGATCTGAATCAGATTAAAAATTTCCGTAAGGGCTCGTTCAAAAACGCATCTGATGGAGATGTGGCACCCTTGCACCACGTTCAAAGGAGCTTGTTCTAAAGGAGCTTGTTCTAAAGAGCACTCTGGTCCAAGCTCTCAGTGCTCTTTTTTGAGGTAGTGCAGCTAGAGCTTTTCAAGATGGCTGCTCCCGTACATTGAATTGCCTATCAGTGCTGTCAAAGATGGTGGTGCCCACAGATGATTTTTTATTTTGTAATTTTATTAATTTCGCATTTATTTCTGCTTCAATCACATTCAACTAATAAATAATCACTACAATAGTGAAAGTAACTATTTTTATCGTAGTTTAGGCAGCGGTTATTTGAATTGGAATTTTCAAACACACTCCAAGTGTTCAAAAAATCCATAGCACTCAATGGCATCCCACAGTGCTCTGGTCACGTGACTGTTGCACTCCTGGTTGTCCATTGGTTGTCCTAAACTCCATTTGGAAAGATTTTTGACTTGTTCGTTAAATTCATACTAGTGAAAATATTTGAATTTGAGTAGTTATTTAGATTTATATATTATAGATTGTTTAGTTTCTGCAAGAATTGATTATTACTGATTCATTTTCAGTGCTGATGCAAATAGGGCAGCAGACTTTGGGCCAACATTAGCACTTGTGTACAGTGAAGGAACTGTTCTATGGATACCTCCAGTCACCATAAAATTTACTTGCGACTTTGGAGATATTCGTTCATTTCCATTTGATGAACATCAATGCTTCATTAAAATTGGTTGCTGGACTTATGATGGCTATACTGT